>CABFKO010025274.1:4984-20796 GCA_901766855.1 Panagrolaimus sp. ES5 | reverse complement strand
AACGCTTTTATTCTAAAAATTTAAATTTTCTGGTAGAGTGTCTCTTAAAATTGAATATAGATAATGTTGAAGGCGTTTTTACAATTTTTAAAATGCATGCGAGCGAAACATTAAACTCTTTTTTTCTGCTTTTATTATTTATCCTAAAAAATTTAGGTATAGATTTTTTGTGTACATTTATGTTTTTAAAAACATAGCACACATTTTTTTGTTTTGAAACATCATTTAAAATAAATTTGCGTGAAAAAAAAGAAAACAGATGTGAAAATTGAAAATTGTCTGCTCTTTTTTAAAAGAAAAAAACAGCGTGAAAAAGAAAGTAATATTGCTGTTATTTTTAAAAAATAAATTTCATGTTGGCTATGGGCCAGCTCAACAAAAACAAGTGTCATCTTTGAAAATGTTTATGACTCATTCTTTGAAATTTTATCAAATATTAGAAAAAAAATATTACATTGAGGATTGGTTTTTACATGTGTGTGCTAAAAATTTTTTCTACGAATCATTTCTATTGATTTTGGTCATTGATTAAAAAGACAAGTTTTTTTATGATAACTGAAATAACGTGACTTCTGAAGTTGTCGAAATTGGGGGTAATTTTTTAGTTTTTTTTAATACCAAGTAGCAAGACGTCTTTTGACAGTTACCACGTAGTTTTTCCTTTTTTTATTAACAGCAACGATTGTATAAAAGAAATTGCATCGTTTTTATTAGCCTTTTTTACAAGGAAGTAGCTATGACGAACCTCATAAAAAATATAAAGAAAAATTTTATTAACGTTTTTTTATTGTGCAATTTTTTTCATGGTTTTTTATTGTTGTAAAAATACAACAACTTTTATAAAAAAAACTTTTTTGTTTTTATAACTAACAGTTTTGGCATACAGAAGTGTTATAATTTTTTAAAGAAGCCCAACTTTTGCCTATTTTTACTAAAATTTTAGTGAATCATTTAATGTTTTTTATACTGTTTTCTCACGTGCTGTTTTTTTCTCCCTAAAAAAAATCATTTGACCCCGGTCATGACCGCTAAAAGTTTTGAAAACGATTTGTTGCGCTTTCTTTGAACCATTAAGAAAAAACTGATCTTTTTTTAAAAAAAAGTAAAGGGAAGAATGACCAAGCAGTAAGTAATTAGATTAATTACGGTGATTCATTATTTTATGTAAGAAGAAAGCGGTCCTCTTTCTTTTTTGTTCTGTGCTCCAATAATTTTCCACTTTGCGCACCATCAAAAAAAAGAAGAAGAAGATGTTGCTGTATGAAATGAATGAATCATTCTTCAGGAAGGAAGGAAAGAGAAAAAGTTGCTGCTGCTGCTGCGCATTCGACCTTTTGAAACTCTTCTCTTCTTTTTTTTTTGATTTGTTTCCGATTCAACAACTTTTTTTTGCTGTTGTCAAAAATCTTTGGGAGAAGAATAAAAAGTAAAAGTATCGCTTTTAAAAAAATCATAAAAAAAACTGTTGCGCGATCGTGAATGAGTGATCGGCTGTTTTGGTCATTCTTTTATAGTTTGGGAAAATAAAATGAGAGAAGGCAATGGCGACAAAAAAAACTAATGTTCATCTTTCTTCCCTCTTTTTTTCATATTGCCTTTTCCTTTGCTGCCACCCGGTTTTTTTTTGCGTGTTTGTGCTTGCTACTATAAAATGGACGTTCTTTAAAAAAAGCTCTATTTTTTTTCGATTTTTGAAGGCGTGTCGTTTTTTTCGGTTTTTTCTCTTGCAAAGAGAGTGACCAATTCGTTTTTTCATACAACTTTCTTTTTTTTTATAGAGAAAATATACACATCGAAAAGGCCTTTAGGGCATTATTGGTGGTGCTGTTCCATTCAAAGAAAAGGACACTTTGTTGTGTCTGCTTAGATATAATATTACGCCAGCCAAGAAAGAAAGAAAAAAGGGAACAGCTGCTATTTTGCGGCAACTAACATTATTCTTTTTGGCCTTTCATTTTTTTATACTTCTTTCACTCCTTTTTTTTGTGCCTTATTCGGGTAAAAGTAATTATTGGATTCAAGCTTATCGAAAAAAGTCGTGGTGAGACCTCAAAAAAATTAATGATGAAATTACGGTTATTATTGTATATTTTTTGTTTAATTGGATGTCTTTCAATTGTTTGCTGTTCAACAGCTCATGATGCTCCAGATTATTCAATAGTTGTAACAGATAATGTTCAAAGATTTGTTTATGTTATTGCATTTATTGATCGAATTACTGTAAGTTTTTTTTTATTTCTTTTTTTGGAGAAGGTCAAAATCTGGAAAAAAATTGAAAGGACAATTAAAAGATTAAAACAATAAAATTTGCAGTTTATAAAACATTTTTTTTTATAATAAACTCCAAAATTCAAGGTGTACTGTAGTTTTTAAGACATTGTCGATTAAACAAGGCACATTTTCCCACTTTTCAAAGATTCTAAAAATGTCATCACTTTTGATATAAAATTCCTTGAAAAGTGTCAAATAAATTCATCTAACACTTTTTAAACTTTGTCAAAAATAGTAAAAATTATTATTGCCAGATGACCTTGAATAATTTTTCGATTCAATGAAAAAATGAAAGAATCACATCAAAAAAGAAATTTTTATGAAGCTCATTTTCGTGACAGCTTTCATTCTTTTTTTTACTATAAAAAAAAGAAAGCTTTTTCATAAAAAAAATGATGGCTTCCGAAGACAATATTTCAAACATCTGCTTTTTTTTAATTGTCACAACAAAAATCATCAGATAATCCCATATTTTTGAAATATTATCTTTTTTCATTTTATTATAGGCTGAAATATATCATAATGATCCGGAAACAATTAAAACAGCAATTGGACGAGCCTTTAAAACTGCAAATACATATTTTTATCAAATAAATTTGAGACTAATTGTTGCGGATATAATTTTAACAGGAAAAGAATTTTCAACCCTTCAAGATTCCAATGAATTTCATAATGATCTTCGAAAGAAGAATAAATTACCCTATCATAATTTTGCAATATTTTTTAATTCAAAAATTAAATATAATCTTGCATGGCCAGGACAAATTTGTCGACCATATAATGGCATTCATATTCCTGTAAGTTTTTATTTTTTCGAAATTTTAAAACAAATTTAAAAGAGTTTTTTGAATTTTTTGGGCTGCGTTATTTTTTAATACTTAAAAAGAAGACCCTCGAGGGAATTTATGCAAATGAATTTAGTTATACTCGTTACTGCAACTGCCGCTTCTTTTTTGCATAAAATTTGATTAAAATTGTCTTTCTTCCTATTTTTTGCCGTTCGAGGAAATTACTGTGAAAGAAAAAATTTACGACTAAATTTTTGAAATTCAAGTGGCTTCTGAAACTTGATTGAAGTTATTTCAACATAAGAGTATTATATTTTAGAAAACAAGACCAGTAACAAGCTCTATTTTCGCGAAATTAAAGCATCAACAAAACATTTTCCCATAAAAAAAATGAATTTTTACACTCCTCATTTTTTGTTTGTTAGCTTATTTTTTGGTGATGCATGCTTGAGTCATTTGTTGCTGAATATTTTATATTTTTACACAGAAAAAAATGTGTAAAAAAATGCCTAAACACTGACAGACTAAAAAATTAAAGCATAAATTCATAATTTATGACCAACTTTCTTTTTTTTCTGCATCGCTGACACTAACTTGCCCTCTCTCAACACTCAACACTCAACAACAATAATAATAATGTTGAGGGGAACTTTTTTTGTTTAAATTAAAAAACTAACAAGTGTTCTTCGTTAATAGCTGCAGCATCAAAAAAAAAAGATGTTTTTGTTATCCCCTTTTATCCATCTTATTTCCCGCCAAAGTGTAGATTTATATACATAAATTTATCCTTTCCTGCCAGTCATCTGTCGTTAAATCAAATCTCTCACTTTTTATTGGTCATTCATTGAAGAAAAAAAAACCTATTTTCTTGGAAAAAAAAGAGACTGAAAGATTTGTGACATTTGACAGCAAAAAATTATTTTTGAGGTTACATAACTTACATCTAATGTGCCTATTTTTAGTTGAATCATTATAACCCGGATGAAAGTGGACCAGAAATTTTTGAAATATTTGCATTTTTAACAAATTTATCAAAGAAAGAAGAAACTGAAGGATTGGAAAGTTGCCGATGTAAAACATATTTTTCTCGAACACAAAGATCCACCCCCAAACATGATTGTTTAAGAATACCGTAAGCCACATATTCTGAAGCTACCGTAAGCAATATAAAATTAATTTTGCAGAGGATATCCACAAAATTGTTCCGTTCAAGCTTTAGCCGATAAATTAAAAACAATTGAATGCCTCCCAACGCAAATTCGAACAGCAGCCGATGATGCCAAAGAAGGATATTTAAAAGATTCAAATGAGCGATCCCTTTCTGGAATTGCTGTTTGTGGAAATGGAATTATTGAAGATGGTGAAATATGTGATTGTGGATTTAAGAGATATTGTTTAAATGAAAAACATCAAAAACATTGCAATCAAAGCAGCTGCCTTTGGAATGGTCAAAATGCTTTGTCACGTCTCTCATACACGGATGAAGAAAAATCAATTTGTGAATGTACATTTATTAAAAAAGTTTTAAATGAACGATGTGGGAAACATTTTTGTCAACTAGATTATCCAATTTGGGTTATTGTAAGTTTATTAATTTTTTTTAACAGTTAATTGAAATTTTGGTGTTGATTTTGATTAATTTAAAAAACTTTTTGTTTCATCTGCTGAAAAATCTTCAAAATTTTTACTCTTGCAATTCTCTATTTTAATTACCGTAACCCTGATATATATTTTTTAGCATGGTGTAATGTATTCCATCACCTCACTTTTTATCCTTCTATTTTGTTGTGCCTTTAGTTGCTGCTATGGAAGAAATCCAAGTAAAGTATATCGGCAATCAATAATTTTTACATTTGATGAAAAACCAAAGCACAAACCTCCACCACCTCCAGCAGCTTCGACAAAACCCCGGCCAGTTATTGTTGTAATGAGACCATCAGTTCCACCACCGACACCACCAACATTACCAAAACCAAAAATGGTGCGCCCATCTTTTATGTCTCAACAACTTCCACTTCCACCCCAATCATCAAAATTTCATAAAAAAGAAAATCCATATGATAAAGTTCCAATGTCATCACCATCTTAAAAATCTGTTTATTGTTGTTGATGTTATTTATATTTATACGGGTATCTATTCTTAAACATATACTGTATCTTTTTTGGTTAATTTTTTACGGGTTTTTAATTTGTTGTTTCTTGCCAAAATTGTTATTAAATAATAGTTCTTTAATTTCATTAATATTTATTTATCAATTAATTGATTATTTATTCCCAATCATATGGATCATTAATATTACAATTCTCAGGAAGACAATCATGAAGGCATTTTTGAACTTTTGCATAATCTGGTATAACATTTAATCCAAGGCTATTTGCATATTCAAAGCATTCAAAAAATGGTGGCGGCATTGCTTCACATAATTCTGTTATTGGCATTGCAGCTTTTAAACGAATAGCTTCTTGTGGATCAGCAATTTTTGCCCATGGTAAATGACCTTGATATAATTCAATCTATAAAAAAAACCACATAGATTTATGAAGAGATTTAAAAAACATGTTTAAAAGTATATAAACTTACAACAGAATAAAGCCATCCAATTAAATCATCTGTAGGTCCACATTCTTGTTGTGTTAAAGCTCGAGAACTTGCATATCTATAAAAATACTACTGATAAAGTATACGGTAGAATATTACAAATATACATCTGTATTAATTAATTACCGTATTGTTCCTCGAAATGGTGCTATTTCTCGTGGAGAACGAGTTTTGCCATCATCTAATCTCCATTTTCGACACATTCCTGAAAACATAAATTTATTTTTAATAATAAAAATAAAAAAAACATACCAAAATCAACAAGATATATTCGTCTTTTATTTTCTATTCCGATGCAACAATTTGAAGGTTTAATATCCCGATGAATGTATCCAATTGAATGAAGATTTTCCAGCGCTAAACTAATCTAAAAATGTTAAACAATTATTAAAAAATTTACCACATTTAAAAATTACCTGTTGAGCAATTCGAAAGCTTGTACTTTGACTTAATTTTTGTTGAGGTTTTTGCTTTCTTAAATTTGTTAAATTATCACCCAAAAATTCCATAACATAATATGGATTTTCATGTGATGGATCTTTTCCACTTGCAAAGATCAAAGGAATATGCCGCTTTCCACGTAATTCAATTAAAACATTCTTTTCAATTATCAATCTTCTGGGATCATTACCATCTGCAACATCAGAATTCTTAAATTTTGGTTCAACTTTTATTGCAACTTTTCTATTATTTTTTTTTATATCTTTTCCACTAAAAATTTGTCCAAAGCTCCCATATCCAATCAGATTTTCAACGATGAAACGATTTTGCAGCTTTTCTCCAGTTGTAAGACATGGTGGACGATCTAAAAATGATACATTTATCAAAAGATTTCATATATCCCCTCTTTAATCAATCCCCCCCAAAAAATAGTAAACCTACTTGCTGTTGGATTAATTGGTTTTGGTGGTTCTTCTCCTCCTCCCGCAGCTGCCATGGTTTACTTCAAAAATATATTTGTTTTCTTTCACAATCTTTTTCCTGTTTTCTATTGTGTCAACAAAAATTTGCATAAAAAAAATTATTTTTATTTCCAAAAAATACATTAACTTTAAAAATTTAAATTTAAATACATGAACATGGAAAACGATCTAATGTTGGGGTGCGTTCATTCAAAGTTGAAATATACCATTTTCTTGAAAGTTGAATGAATAAAATTGCCCAAAAAACGGACCATAAATATCCAACAATTAAGGGGGTTAAAAGAAGTTGAAGAAATCCAGCTAAAATATTTAAGCAAAATACTGCACTTGGAGATGCTTCACTTTCATAGCATGTTTGTGAATCCCATACAGTGAAAGCTAAAAAAATGTCAATGGTAAAAAGATTACGGTATGATTGATTAATTTATTACCAGATATAATTGTTCCAATTCCAGGTAAGACTACATTTATCATACTACAGAAAACAGCTAAAAAAAAGGTTAATCTGTTACAGTATGATCAAATGAATGGGATTACCTGTTGAAATATTCATGCATGGAATTGATTGTCTCAGACGACCATGTCTCTAAAATATTTGAATTTGTAAATTTATTCAATTCATTAAAATTCATTTTTTGTGAAATTCTATATTTTTGGTTCACTAATCTTTACTTTTCTTAAAAGCTTCAGTTTTTTATAAAACTTAAAATTATTTTGACCAATTTTGAAGTGCAAAACAAACTTTACAAACTTTAACCAAAAATTCAAAAGCTAGAAAGTGTGCTTTGAACCCATTAAACTATTACCATCTAATTTGACATTTATCAACTTAACGTAGTGAAAGTTGCTTTATCTAAAATCAAAAATCAAAAATCAATATTTCAAGTCCCAAAGATGAATTCACAAAACTTTTTTTATCTTTCAGAAAACTGTTAAATTTTTAAGTTTGTAAAAAGTAGGTTCCAAAAATAAAGTTTGTGTAAAAAGTTTTAAAGCACAAAAATCAAAATTTTTATGCTTTTGTTGTTTAAAATTTTATAGCGACTGTTTTTACAAAAAAATAATTACCGGTTTTGAATACGTTGATAAACGTTCAAAAGATACATGTGAATGGGGCTCTTCATCGAAGTGAAGAGAATTTCTTGATTTTACCATATTTATTGATTGAGAATTTGAATGGCAAATTCTGAAACATGATAATTCACACATGTGTATTAAATATTATTATCAAACACGTTAAAATATTAAAATTTGATCAACAAGCAAACACAAAAATCAAAGGCAAAATTATAAATTACATTATTGAAGCTACATTAACTAAAATATCTGGGTGTTTCAAATATAATATTTCATAGAGAATCAGAAAACTAAATTGAATCTTCAAGGGTATCTTTTAAGATGTCGTTATAGCACGAAACCTTATTCAGAAACCTATTTATTTAAAATAACAACAGCAAGAGGGGAAAAACACCTCTGATTCCAAAATCTTTTTTTGCTCTCTTTTAAAATAAATTCCCCGACTTTGAACGTCCATCTTCAATAAATCTTTTATAAATAAAATAAAAAAGTATGAAATTTAATATCTCATTTCAATAAATAAAAAAAGATTTAGCTGTAGACGACAATGTTCCAGGTATTCTTTTTTTTTCAACGCACAAAAAAACTGTGAATGATGAAGGCAAAGAAAAAAAGAAAGAAGAAGAATTGCAACAGAAAAAAGAAAAAAGATTTTGCAAAGCTTAAAAGTTCGTTTTTATATTTTCTTTATAAAAACAAGAGGCATGTATGTTAAAGAGACGATTTATTTATTTTGTTTGCAAAACTACTTGAAAATTTGTTTTTAAAGAGATAAAGAGAGGTAGAAAGAAGAAAAGAAAATGGATGAAATAAAAAGAGGTTGATTTACTTCATTAAAAAAATTGTAACTATGTGATTTAATGGCTCTATCTTAAATTTGTTGGCTACATTTGCAAATGGTTAAATAAAAATAACAAATTTTTTTTGATGGATTGTTCCATATGATCTCGACGCAATCGGAAACTCATTGGAGCTACTTTAGCTTTGCAGCTCCAGTGTATTCCTGATACCGTTAAAAAAAATTGTTAGATGTGGATCTTCAAGTTTAATTTTTGTTTCAAACAATATTAAAATACATTTTAAATATAACACATATAATTCATATCCGTTATAAAAAGGGCTGTGTTAAAAAATAATAATTTGTAGTTTTTCTACAGCCTTCATGTTTTCGAAATTTGAAATTTAAAAACTTTTTTTAGACATTCAATATTAGATAAAAAATTAAAAATATTACACTTATAAGTTATGTTTACTATGAGACCAATCTAAACAGACACTTTCAAATCTTGCATTTTCTTTTCCATTTTTAGTTTATACGGTTGTTTTGAATAAAGAAATTTTATTACATTTTAAATTTGTACATACATTTTGGGAAGAAAATCTCCAATATGGAGATCCTTTAAATACAGTATACAATATATATTAATTTAAAAAACGTGAAACCTTTTTTACATCAAATTTTAGGATAGAAATAAATAAAGCACAACTTTTAATTTTAAAAGAGACCAGAACTTTTATATGATTTTACTTGAGCTTTTTTAGCTTGAAATCTATCAAAAGTTTCATCCAAAGATTTATTGATTGTTGATGAAAGATCTGCTGGAATATGAGAATCACTGCAGCAACACCTTGAATTTGAAGAATGATGATGTCCATTCATTTTTTCAAATATTGATTTAAAGCTTTCTTTTACATGTGAAATAGAATTCTTCTTTTTTGAAGATTCAAAATAATTTTCACTGTAATTTGAATTCATGTTTGGAAATAGTGATACGGTATCTGTAAATAAAATAATAGTTATTAAATGCAAAATTTAATGGTAAAAAAAATATTATCACGAAATTACAGTAACATTTAAGCATTTTTACAATGCTATAAAATTATTTTAGAAATAAAATCCCGAAATTAAAGATCATAAGATTCAACTTCATCCTAAACCTCAGATTTTATATAAAAATGCTTAAAAAAATGTTTCATTTTGATACTTTTCCGCCCACAAAAAAAATATTTTAAAAACTGAAGTAATCACAAAAAACTTTTCTCTCTTTTTATATATAATTTATTTCTCTTTACTCAAAAAAACCTGTCAATTTCAAATGAATGATAGATGGATGCGAATTCTAATTACAGTAGTTCCGGGCAAATTCGCTTTATTTATTAAAAAAAAGTTTTACAAACACACCCACAAATCATTGAGAAGAAAGAAATTTTTGACCGGAAAAAGTTAATTTTTTACCTACTTTTTTCTTTCTTTCTTTTTCTTCTTCTGCTTCAGATTCCGCCCTTCCATTGGTCTATATGCGTGAATAAAAATATGTGTGTTTATCAAATAAATGTGAATTTGATGGTAACAAAAAACTTTTTCTTTTGATATTATTAAAACAATAGCCCTGAGCAATTTTTGAGAGATCAAATTTTTATCAAACATTCAAAAAAAAGAAACGATGAAGAAAAAAAAGAATGGGTTCACTGCACTCTGTTTTTCCTTTTTTAGTCTTCTAATCTTTTAATCATTTTTTACTGCAAAAAAATAAAGAGAAGACAATGTGCATCAATGATTTCAAATGATGACGATTACAGATGAAAGATGAAAAAAGAAGTTTTTGTAACAAAAATAATTCATACATTTGTTTGATTGTATTTTTTGATACACCTTTTGAAAGTTTAATCACAATATTTTGGGAATATTCATTGATTTGAATCAATGAAATAATGATAAATGAAAAAAAGATTACAGTAATTTTTTGTTGAAAAGTTTATGTTTTTTTAGTTGCGTTCTAACTGCAAACATATTTCATAGTTCCAAAAAATATCTGTCATATTTTTTTTGAACGAAATAAACAGAAAATGATATCATTACATCTTTTTTTAACACATATTATTATTTGTAATTCAATTATTTTGAATTAATTTCTACTTTGATCAAACAAACTTTAAACACTTACTCTAGCTTTTCAAATCAATTTTTAGAATTTGCTAATAATTTTTTCAGTAAAACTTTTTTAATAGGTTTTTTCGCAAATTCTTGTTTTTGTTTAAATAAACCCAAAATAGCAGTTTAAAAAATTTTGCCAGACATTACAATTTTTTTCAAAAGCGATAAAGTCATTGTTCTAAAGTTTATCATTTATTGTTCATAGATTTTATAGCGTGAAACAAAATGCATTTAAATATAACACTTTTATTTATAATCCTACTATCTAATTAAAGTTATTTCGTAATTATCAACAAAATTAAGCTGCTGAAAAATTTTATGTGTTTTTCTAAAAGTAAAAAAAAAGTTGTTGATATTTTTGATTTTCTTAAACTCAAACCTGAAATTAGCTTTTCTCTTTCAAAACAAAATTCCAGTTTAATTAAGTTTGAATAAAAAAAGTGTTTTTAAAAATAAAAACAGAAATATAAAAATAGATTAATTGTTTATGAACATATGGTATTAAAATGTTATAAATAAATTCAGACAATATGACACGTCAAAAGTTCATCGCTCTTATTACAGACTTTGTTTATCAAAAATGACAAAAGTTGAGACATTTTTAACAAAAATCACGTTTTGTTTTTTCTACTTTTCTACTAGATACAGTATGACAGGAACCATGATTGAATTTTAAGTTAGAAATAACATCCCATATTTTATTTTTTCGAAAGACATCATACACTCTAAAATTATCAAATTTTATAGTGTATTAAAAATGGGGGAAATGTTTACAGTATATTTTTAAGAAATGCAAGCTGGAAAAAATTTAATTTGGAAAAAATTTAAAGAGGAAGTAAAATATCTAAAAAAACTGTTTTACTTTCTTATCATATTTTTATTTATCATATCGAAAAACAAATGACAAAAAAATCAAAAATAGGGTAAAAAGCAAATTAAAATTACTAATAAAACTTTTTACAAATGTAACGTTAAACATTTAAAGCGATAAATTATCCACTAGTCCCTCTAAAATTACTGAAAGGAATTTATTCATTATTTAATATCAGATATATGATAATTGCTGGATCGCTTATACCTGTGTGGATAAACAAAAATAAAAAAGAAAAAATGATATTCCAAAAAAGAAGAAACAAGTAAAATATTAAAAGCAAATAAGAAGCTTACAGTATCACTTTGCATTTACCATTTCTGTTGTAAATCAAGTGGGATTTGTTGACAATGACACAAAAATGTCATGGGACTTATTTTTGTTTCAAAAAATGGAACACTTTTGTGGATGTCTTACATGCCATACATATAGTTTCTAAGAATCTTTGATCACTTCGTGTACCGTTTTTTGGTGTAACAATGTACTGTATTTTATGAATTCTAATGCCACGTTATTTTTTTTGCATTTCATATTAAAAAAGAGTTGAAAGTTCACAAAGTTATTTTTCTTCCAATATTTAATAAAATTTAATATCGTACCTTTATCATTGTGGTAATGATAATGGAATAAATCACTCGAACTTCGTAATTCAATCTATGATAAAAAAAAAAGTTATACAAAAATTATCACATTTTGCTTGAAAGTATTGGACCGGAATTTTTTTACCGTAAACGGAGATAGGCTGCATTTAAAATTCTCTATAACCGATGAGACAATGAAACCCCAGTTAGACACGGGTAGTCCTTGAAATAGAGGTTACTGTTGCAGCTGCTATAGCAGATTTAAAAACATTAGATTTTTTTAAAATTTTAAAAAAAATATTTTTTGCATCATCATACCCTCCAAAAGGTTCAAATAAATAGAAAAATAAGTAAATTCTTGAAGAAACTCTGCCAAATTCAGTAATAATTTTAAAATAATTAAATCTGCTTGATCAAAGGAAAGCCTCCTCCTAAAATCGAAATTCTCTTTCATAATTTAATTCTGCTACGGCCGTGATTAACAAAAATGAAAAAAATTTAAACAAACAAAGGGCATTTTCAATATGTTTAAATACAACGAGCGCAGCTTTGAAATCAATAGCATCCATGTTCCATTGAATCAATTGTTGATCAATTTCTGATGTTGAAAAAAAGTAGTTGTTTTTTTTGTTTTAATATTTGAATTTAAAGTTTCTTTTTCGTATGCGGCAGGAACCCAACAGCTTTCAATAAATTAATGATAAAATTCATTTTAACAAATCATTTAATGAGATCAGCATACTTTTAAACCTTACCACAATTATTGAAACAGAAAAAGTGACAAGTTTTTTTTAAATTTTACATTTGTCGAACATTTTAAGGGTGTCTCTTTTCTTTACAACAGATGTATTTCTAGTTGATACTTTTATGACCGGTCAATTCAAAGGGTTACAGAAATGATCAGTTTAACTGCAAATTATCATTTTTTATTCAAAAGGTTTAATATTTAATCATTTTGTAATGAACTTTTTTTTGGTGAGAAATGATTCTCATTTAAAAGCAGCATTTCAAAACAAGTTTATCAAAAAATGCTTTTATTTTAAAAATATCAAACTTTTTATTAAAATATTATCACATTTATTTACAAAAAAATAAAAACTTTACAAAAATTACTGATAATTAAAAATTTTTAAGATTTTCATTTTTTGCATTATCATAAATTTTTTGTATGATAATAATCTGGTGCTGTACTTTTTGGAGGGGATGATGAATCACGGCCTTTTACTTTATCCACAACATCTTTCACGCCATCTTTTACACTTTCTTTAACTTTATGAAGGGCTTCATGAACATGTCCACGATTTGTTTCATCAATTGAATTATCTGTTGGATGAACGTGAAGACTTTCATCACGTTGAAATTCTTTTGGAGCACTTATTTTACGATTATCATCCATTTTGAATATTTAATACAATAAAATAAAGTGAAAACTGCACAAAATTGGTAGTAATATAAAATTGATTAAAACAATACAATCTTTTTTTACTTTTAAGTAAAAAAATGGAAGAGAGAAAAAAAATAGAAGTAAACAAAAACAAATGTTTCGCAAAAACAAAAAAAAAAGAAAAGGTGGTGATTGGTGTCCGTGAGCAACTTTGCTGCTGCTTTTTTTCTTAGTTTCATTTTAAAGAGACGAAAAAATACACATGGCTTGCAATGTGTGACCTTTTTTTGCTTGTTTGTTAAAAGACAAAAAAAATGAATGGTCTTTTGGCGATCGTCGTCGTGCTGTGTAAAATGAACAAATGTTTGTGCTTTTTAGTATTTTTACTCGAGTATTTTTGTAAGAAAAAAGTTTTATTTACAAATTTGGATACAAAAAAAAACATGTAAAAACAACAGAAGTAAAATATCTAACTAAAATAACACCTAATTTAAAGTTTAAAAATTAACAAAAAAAAGACTGGAAAAAGTTTTGATGTTGAAGTTACATATTACCACCACAGTAATACTTTATTTTTACAGCAACGAATGAATTTGAAAATCTTCAACCATTTTGGAAGACGGATCCATCATGTTATAATACAGCAAATTGACCATAATTATTTACAACAACTTTTTTGAAAGTAATATTTACATTTTTCAATTACAGTAATAAATAAATAATTAATTATTGCTTTGAAATTTTACTAAAGGTTGTTCAAAAGAATATGGATATTTTTGATAGGTTAAATTTCCAGTAAATTGATTAACAAAATTATTAAAACTTTGTTTTAAATCATTAAATAATCCAGCTTGATGATGGCTATCATCTGCTGCTTCAACATAATCAACAACTTGAAAATCATTGGATGAAGAAGATTTTGGCATATTTGGAATTTGAATAAATTCAAAGCCACCTTGAATTGGTCGATTTAAAACAGACATAATGATTTATAGCAATATTAAGTTTAACAAGTAAAAATATAAAATCTTTGGAGTAGATTAAAGTTTCATCCATTTTTATTTGGCCCTTTTATACTCGCAAGATTTCAAAAGTTTTAAATGGGGGGAGTTAAAATAAAAATTATTATCTCTAGACATAAACAATTTTTTTTTCTTTTCATCAAATGATAATGCCACCTTCTTTGATAAAATTGTACTTTGTTGCCGATTTTTGATTTTAAAACTAATTTTAAATGTAGTCCACAAATTTCTAGAATAATTCATTAAACAACTGTTTTCCCCCTTTCATGTTTCTTTGTTCGTTGTTGAAACTGAATGACTTTTTCTTTCTTTCATGCATGCGTTTTAGGCTTTGTGCTTGCTTTCACATGCGTTGAGACTGAATGGAAAAATGAAAAAAGCACATGAAAATGAACAAATTTGATGAAGGAGAGAGAAAGGAACGCCTAAAAACCTTTTTTAGATCTTTGAATTTCATTTTTGATACGTCATTATCAATTCTTTTTGACGAGGAAGGTGAAAATATAAAATATAACTTCCTTATTTTATTTGTTTTTTAAGTTAATCTATTTTTAGATTTTGTTTATTACTATTTTTAGCAATGGTGTACTTTTAACTAATTTTTGTTGATAAAGATTAAAAAAAAATAAATTACTTCCTCATTTTATTTTTTTAAAGAAATATCCCTAAAATCGCGAAGAACAAAATCACAAAAAACAGTGATCCCTAAAAAATTAAAATTTGTTGATTGTTGACAAAAAATTTAATTGTTGACATTATAGATTTTAATCAAAAAATAATTTGTCAAAAAAAACGATATGGAAATTTCATAATTTTTGCTTTTTTTTCAGAAAATAAAGGTTCAACGAGTTCAAACAAATCAAAAAAACAACAAATTTCAAAGTCCAATTTTGCAGCAAATTCTGGAAATTTCTGCTAATTATTTCTGCTTAAAAATACATTTCTTTTGACAAATTTTAAAATTACTGTAAAACATTTTTTATTTACACGACATATGATAATTTATGGCTTTCTAATATCCAATGCTTTTAAACTTTTTCCCAGTTGTTTATAAGATTTTACACATCGTTTTGGAAGGAATGATTCAAAGGAACGTTTAATTGCAATTGTTCGTTCACCATTTAAAATTTCGTTGTAATGTAAAATTGAAATGGCAATATTTTCACCCAATAATTCATCTAAATTTTAATAAGATAAACTATGTTTTAGGTAAGATTAAACTTACAAGTATAATCAAAATAGGGGATACTTTTTGCTGCAGATGTATCTTTTGGTTTGTAAGAAAAGAATGAAACTTCTAAAGTGTAACAAAGGCAATTTGGATCAAGTAAAGCTCCCATAGCTCTGGAAAAAAAACAAAT
>CABFKO010025263.1:0-13381 GCA_901766855.1 Panagrolaimus sp. ES5 | reverse complement strand
AACATTCTTGCTTTTATAATTTAAAAAATAAAAAAATAATATTCTTGATTACTGTAAGATACTGTATTTTAGAAAACAGTAATCAATATATTTTACATTTCGCTTTTTTTATGTAAAGGATTTAAATTTAAATTTTATTAATTCATTATTAATTAACATCATAATGTACTTTATGTGCTTAACAAAACCTGAATTGCAACATTGTGTTGAGAGAAAACATTATATAAAAATAAATCTCAGATTTTATTTAATTAAAAGCTAAACATTTTGCCAAACATTTTTTCAATTCACAAAAAAAACATTAGAATTTTTTGGTAAACCACATAACTGAATTTTAACAACTTTTATTGAAAGTCTTTTTAAACCTTGTCATTAACTTTTAATCTGATAATCATTAAGATATTGTTAATTGTGTAATTTTTCGTGTTTTTCATATCTTACATTTTGTATAAAACTTTTTATGTAGATATTTTTTTATAGATTAATATGCTACCAAGGAAAATTATAAGAACCTTTTCTTCAATATCTTCAAAACCAAAATTTCGAGAACACTTTGAATTACCTGCTGCCTTTGATCACAGAAAATGGTTTCCAATGCACATGAGCGTTCAAATGAAAAAGATGGAAGGCAAGCTTCGTTCGGTTGATCTTATTATTGAAGTTCATGATGCCAGAGTTGCTTTAACAGGAAGAAATCCTGATTTTTATCAAAAATTATATGCTGTTCGACCACATATTTTGGTGTTAAATAAACGAGATTTGATAGATTTAAAAAAGTATCAGTAAGTTTCACATTATTGTTGCTAATTTTTGGAAGTAATTGTGTATGTTTCAGGAAACCTGTGGAAAATTATTATTATTCTCAGGGTGTTAAACATGTTGTATGGACAAATTGTAAAACAAAAGCTCCAACAGCTTTGCGGCATCTTCAAGAAAGAATATTAGATTGTCTAAGATCAGAACATCGATTTAATCGTCAAGTTCGAACAGATTATCTTGCAATGGTTGTTGGAATTCCGAATGTTGGTAAATCTTCTGTGATAAATGCATTACGGTATTTTTTGTAACTTTTGTATACATCTATAAAAAAAACACAAATTTTAGTGGTACAAATTTGGGTAAACATAATGAAGCTGTACAAGAAGGTAATCGTCCAGGGGTTACTGTAAGAGTGCAGAATAAAGTTAAAATTCTTGATAAACCACCAATATATATTTTGGATACTCCTGGAGTGTTAAATCCATCCACGAGAAATGTTGATGATACAATGAAACTTGCAGTATGTGATTTAATTTTGGAATCTGCAACAGAACCGGATTTTGTAGCTGATTATTTATTGTATTGGTTGAATAAGTAAGTTTATTTATTTATTACAGTAACTTGACTACAGTACCTTATTTTAGGCATGAAGATTTCACATATCTTGAACTTTTAAATCTTGATTGTCCACCAATTGATAATATTCAAAAACTGTATGCTGAAATTTGTAAAAAACATGATTTTCGAAAAACACTTATGATGGGAAGCAGCTATGAAGAAAGATGGGATTTTGAAAGAGCTAGAAAATTATTCATTGAATTATATAGAAAGAATAAATTAGCTGATGGCTTCTTAGATAAAGATAGATTATGGGAAGTCCTTCAAAAAATGTAAAAAAATTTTTATTGTTTTTTTTAAATTGTTGATTTGTTTGTTGGATATAACTAGTGAATACCATCTTATTATAGGATAAATTTTTATTATTATTTATTATACTTGTTCTTAAAACATTTTTTTGATTTTACGTAAATTAAAATGCCAGAGCAAATACGCATCAAGAGATTCATAAAATAACCTAAACTAAACAAAGTAATCCTGACATCATGTTTTTGTAAAAAGAAGGTGATCCCATTGCTCGGATATATTGTACATAAAGGAATTTTACAAAATCAAAAATATTTTTGACAGCAAAATATCTGACACAAAATACAAATTTTTCTCATCAATAATGGAGCAAAAATATTTTTGTTTAATATCGAAATTTAAATTCGTGTTTTTTCTGAAAAACCATGCAGACTATTCCGAACATTTGTATAAAAAACGGCAAAAAGAATTTTTTTAAACATCCCCAAAAATCGGTTTTATAATTTCATTCAAAAAATTGAAATCAAAAAAGTACTATTCAAAAGTTTATCGAAAACATAATTTTTCAAAGCTCTTTTTTCGAAAAATAAAAAATTATGTACAGTAATATAAAATTGGAGATGAAATATTTAGCAGTTATATTTGTCATCAGTGCAAAATACCATTGTGAACAGGGCTCTGCGATATCGTACAACGCACGGATTGTGAATAGTCTCTAAGATCGCACAAATTTTGGCATCTGAATCCGACTTCAGAATCCTAAAAAATATTTTTCCTTTCTATATATAGATTCCTCAAGTTTCATTACCCTAGATGTTCTATTTTTGTTAAACAAGATATTATCTTTAATTATTACAAAATTTACTGCGCTCCCTTCAAATTTGCGCCATTGTTCCTTCGGTTTCAGCACGATTGTTTGCAAAAGCTAGCGCCTCTTTGTGTTGAAAAAAATGTAACATTTTTTTTTTCGAAAAGCTTCTTCTGTTTTCTACGTCATCGTTCTTTGAATTTCTTGAAACTTTTTTTGCGTTTTTAAAGCTTTTTAAATTAAAGGTGTTTATCTTTTACAATGTCTGCTCTTCCGCTTTTGAGTAAAAATTTTGATGAATTTGGACGTAGTGTAAGATTTTTTATAATAAATTTGTGACTTCATTGGCTAACTGATTACCTTTTAGAATGTTAAAACAGTAATTTACCGGGATCATCGACCAATAAAGAAGTCAACTCGGATTACAAAAGGAAAAATTCCTGCAACTGAAGGCATCCGTGCAGAAGGTAAAACTTTTTTTTAAACGATTTTCTTACTTTTAAAATCTCGTAAATTTAGATTTGGCTGTTTCACAAAAAGATGAATATTTTGAATTTGATCAAGACATTTTTTTTATGACAGCTGCAACAGGAATAAATACACTTACACGGGCACCAGAGTATGAATCTTTTTTTAAAACTTAAAATCTAGAAAATATGTGAATCTTTTACAGATATGTATCCCAGTATGATGATGAATTGGATGTTCTGCTTGTTAATAATTTAAATAAACTCCAACTTGAAAAATTAACACCTGTTCAACGTATCATTGTTCCATTGATTTCTGGTAAGTGTGATCGTCGTCATGATGTCATCTGTTGCGCTCGTGCAAATACTGGAAAAAGTTGTAAGTTTTTCTTCTGTCATGTTTTGTCTTTTTAAACAATGTTTATTTTTTCTGTAGTGGGATATCTTATTGGTGCTATTAATAAAGTTATCAAGGCTTATCGGACTTTATCAAATAGAGAATTTGTTGAATCCCGTAATATTAGCGTTCTTATTATGGTTGATAACAATATTACTGCAGAATATATTTATAAATGTGCTAATCTACTTACCGTAAATACTCCTGTAAAAATCGCAACAGCTATTGGTAATTTTAATAGAACTGATGAAAGTGCATACTTTGAAAAAATGGGAGGAGCTGATATTTATATTGCAACACTTGGAAGATTTATCGATTACTTAAAAATAAATCCAGTAAGTGATATTTTTCTCTTGAAATTTTTTATTGGACTTGACATTTTATAGAATCGTATAAAAGGTGTTAACTTACTCATTTTTGATAATGCAGAAAAATTTATTGATGATGAAGGATGGCTTGATGCTATTTCTCTTCTTCGTCAAAAAAGTACAATTGAAGGCCCGTATCAAACTGTTTGCCTTTCGACTGGCTTCGATGACAGAAGTTTTGAAAATTTTAAAAAATTTATTGATCTTGACTATTGGTTTATTGATATTGCATCACTTGGTAAAGTTGGAAAGGTTCCTCAAACTTTTATTGATATCGCCAATAAAGATCGAACTGAAGAAACTATGAAACTTTTGATGGCTCGTTCAACTGGCAGTAAGTTTTTTTGTTGTTGAGGTGCTACTGTATCACTTTTTTTAGATCGTTATCCAAAAACAATTATCTTTTGTAATTCAAAAGAAGTTGCAACAATGCTTTCACATCGTTTACGCCTTGATCACAAAATTCCTCATAATTTTCGTCCATATGCTGCATATCTTCATGGTGGTACATTTGATTCTAATACTGTATTGAATGCTTTTTGCACTGAAAGAGGAAAAGGTGTAGATACGCTTGGTGATGATTCAGTTTCAATTGATGTTGTTGTTGGATGTGATGGCTTGGCAGCTATTAATACAAAAGTTGAACTTGTAAGTCACATTTTGTTTTTTTAGATATTTTTTTAAAAATAATGTTTTTTTATTTAGGTTATTAATTTTGATTTTCCTGCATCCCTTTGCAATTATGCTCAGCGTATTGGAAGACTTCAACGTCAAGGTGATCAAGGTATTCAAGGTGATGCATTTACTTTATTGGATTCTCAAAAAATTCGAAGATATCCTGAACGTGTTGAAAAAACTATTCGTAATGTTCTTCAAGTAAGAGTTATTTACATTTTTTTTAAAGTTTTATGGTTACGCAATTTTAGGCAGCACATAAAGTAAATGCTAGAATTCCTGATTCTCTTGAAATTTTTGCTGAAGATTTTTAAATGTTTAATTTTTCTTGTTTTTTACTGATGTTAAAATAAATTTTGTTTGTTGTTTACTGTTTGTGTTTTTTATTTTGGGGTTTCTTTCTGCCTTGCATATTTCGATTTTGTACCGTATTCTGCATCGTAAAGCTAAAATGAGTTGTGAAATTCGCTGATTGTAAGGCTTTTTGAAAATATTTTTTTTACAAAGAAAAGTTGAAACCAAAAATTAATGGGCGAGATGTTTTTCGAAGTACATGTTTGTTTAGAATTCAGTGAACTTTCTTAAAATATTTTATACAAATTACTTTTTAAAATAGCACGGAAGTAAGAAATTTGAAAAATCTTTGTTCGAAACTTTTCTTTTGCAAAATGTGTCGTATTGCTATCAAAAATTAACACATTTAAATGTGAAATTTTAAGATTTCTGTATTTTTTTATAATTTACTTCATGTTATTAAAAATGTACAAATTTTAGAAATATGCTACCATCAACGGCCTATCCTAAGCTTCCACCAACTCTTAAAGGTGTTAAACATTCTCGTACATCAAATACAACTTCACTTGGTCTTGATTGTCTTGATAAACTTATTGAAGATGGCATTCCATTTCCATCCATTATTTTAGTAGATGAAAAAAGTAGTCGAAAAATTGGTAAAATATTGCAAAGAATTTATTGTGCTGAAGCCGTTATTCAAGAACAAAAGATTATTGTTGCATCTCCAAGAAAGGCAGATCTTGAAGATATATTGAATTCAATTCCATCTGAAACTGCAAGCTCAGGAATAGCTGCATCTGGAAATTCTCAAAAGTCAACAGATGAAGAAAGTTTAAAAATTGCATGGAGATTTCAATCAGCTCCAAAAATTAGTTCAAGTATTTCAAATTCAAAGCCAAAATTTGATTTAGCAAAATCTAAAGCTCGAATGGAAATTAATGAAAGTGAATTGGTTCAAACAATTTTTGCAAATTCATATGAACAATTATGGAAAGAATTAGAAGGTGTTTTAAGCTCTCCAAATGTTGATATTACACAACCTGGACCAAAAACTGCTTATCGAATTATTTTATCAGAACTTGGATCTCCACTTTTTGTTGATCATTCAAAAGCTGCAATTACAAATTTTATTACTCGTTTACGAGCTTTTATTATGTCTTCATGTGCCACTGCAATGATATGTATTGATGGAGAACAAATGGATGCCGAAATGCTTGAATATTTTCATCTGATCTCTGATTCAATCTTAAATTTTTATCCAATCTCTGAACGTCTTCGTTCTAATGATCCTTCAGCATTTAATGGAAGACTTGAAGTTGCAAAAATTCCACGGCTATATGGTAATAATTTATTTCGTCCTGAATTTTGTGATTATTCATATAAAGATACTCGGCATACGTTAGAAATTCGTAAATTTCTTCTTGATTTTGATGATAGTAATAATCAAATGGATACAAAATCTCTTGAACCAATTACAGATGATCTTCGAGAAATGGGAATTTTAGCTCCTGATATTGATGATGTTTAATGCTTGCTTTTTATTGTTGAGTTTAAAAAATTTTAAAAAAATAAAAAAATTTATTTTAAAAACTATGTAAATTTTTCCTAATTATTTTAAACAAACAAATCAACAAAAACAATAAAAAATATCTAATTACCACGTAATACGGTAAACATGCTTTTCTTTGATAATGGTGCCGTGTTTCGAGTTGCACAACATGAATCAATTTTTTCATATGATGGCATTGTTTTTAAATCACCATAACCAACGATGGAAGGTTTTGAAGATAACAAATGTTCAACACATCTTTTAATATCGGCGGATGTAATTTGATCAATTTTTTCACCATATTCTTCTGGTCTAATACGTTTTTCATGGGTAAGCACTTGTCGAGCAAGATCTTCAAACATTACAGGCCTCATTTCAAGATTCATAAAGATTTGTGATTTTAATTGAGTTTTAGCTCTTTTTAATTCTTCTTCTGGGATATTATTAACAGCAAGATTAAAGAATTGTTCAAGAATAATTTGAACCATATTTAAATAATTTTCAGGAGGACCAGATGCACGAATATAGAAAATACCAGTATCATCATATGAGTGATTGTAGGCTGTGCAGTTATACATCCAATGATGCCTGAAAGAGAAACAGTTATAGTATTACCGTATAATCAGAAAAAGAACTTACTCATGAAGAACATCAATATAAAGTCGAGAAAACATTCCCTTTCCAGGTCCACCAGCACTAAAGCTTCCACCACCACCCAATAAAGTATTCAAAACACAAAATGCAACAAAATCAGGATGATTTAATCCAACACTTTCAAAACCCAAAACAAAATGTGCCAAATTTGGATATTCACGTGGACCCAAAGCCATTTTGCTTAAATCTCTTACACATCGAAATTCTCCACCAGTATATTGTGCAACAGATTTATCAATTGGAGGTAAATGTGATAAAACTAACGAAGGATCCATTTTCCATGCAGCATTTGATGGATTAAAATATTTATCCACAAGAGTTACCAATTCATCATGATCAACTCCAACACCTGCAACAACCATTCGTGAAGGATCATGATATTGTGAGATATAAGAAAAGAGATGATTTCGAGTAATTTGTTCAACATCTTGTGTTCGGCAATATCTTGAAAGTCCAAGGGTATTTCCTTGATAGGCAGCAGTATGAATCCAATCAAGAAGTAAAGGTTCACATTCTGGATTTGTTAAATAAAATCCATTTTCATGTGCAATAACTTCTTTTGTTATTTCAATATCTTCTGGATAAAAGCCAGGTCGCAATACTGTATCACCAATAACAGAAACAATTTTATCTAATCCATCTGTTCTACAACTTGCAGCATATAAAAATGTATCTCTCGTTGATTGACAATCAATTAAAGCACCATAATCTTCCATAATTTTTAATAAATCTTCACGGCCATAATTTTGTGTTGAAGAGAATGCAAGCTTTTCAATCATATGTGTTGTACCAAGTGGATAATTCATTTCATATCGACAACCACTTTTTATCGCAACTAAAATTATTTTATAATGTATAAAGAAACATATTAAATAGATAAAGACTACCTCCAACAGTGCAATATTTTGCTGGAGACGCTTCCGTTGCAACTCGAATACCATTTGAAAGACGAGAAACTTTTTCTTCCGTTGATGCAATAAAAGATGGTGATCGAGCAGCAACAGAATAACTTCGGGAGAAAGCAAGTCGAGACAGCATTCCTGATTCAGCAAAAAATGTTGATCTTCTTAAATTCTTAAAAGGAAGAAGATTCGGATTCCTTGAATCTGCCAGTAATAATTTAACAAAAATTCAGATGTTAAAAAAATTTTTCATTCTTTTTCGTAAAATATTCTTCGCGCTGAGACAATTTAGCGCGGTGAAAAAATGTTTGAAAAAAATCTGCAAGTTTTTTTTAGCTTGCAAATTTTGCGACTGTTTTTTTTTCAACCTTTTTTGTTAGCTTTAAATTTATTTCACCTTTTACAACCATGATGCTTTCAAGGAAATTCAAAGATTCTTTTGATAAAGTGTTTAAGACATTTTCTAATGGTCATCTTCCACCCGCTGATTTACAAGATGCATATAAAGAAAGCTTTGATGGAAAATTATCAAAAGAAAAAAGCATCAATATTCGTGATAATGCTGTTAAATATTTTACTGCTGCTATTAATGATGAATTTAAGAAATTGTGTGATGAATATGAGGTTAGTTTTTGTTTTTTAAAAGTATATTTTCTAAAAATTTTTGTAAAAGCTATTATAAGTTATACATGTACGTTAACATAGACTTTAGTTAACAATTTTTTTAATTCTCTGTATTTTTGTATTACTTTTTTAGGTTGAAGATAAGCTACTTGAAAGACAGACAATTGTCAATGAACAAAAGAATAAGCCATCAGATTCTGGATGGAGGCCATCAGGTTATGCTGAAAGTGATACATTTGGGGATCGCCGACAAACTCAACTCAATTATATAAGAATATTAAAAGATTTTGAATCTGAATTAGAGGAACAATTAAAGGTTAGTTTTTTTTACATACAGTGCTAAGCAAAACTATAAGACCACCTTTAAATTTGTCAAATTTTAGTTAATTTTGGCCCTTTAATTGATCTGTTAAGTGGCTCTGATAGCAAACTTAATTTGTTAGTTGACTTGTATCAGCGTTTTAACAAATTTAAATTTTTCGCGATTTCGCAACGAAAACCGAAATTTTGATTTTGCTGGTTTTGTTAAATTAGATATACCAACTATGAAGGTGGTCTTATACTTTTGCTCATCATTTGTTTTTGATTTAAAACAAAACTAATTTAAATAATTTTTAGAAGTCAAAAAAATCACTTGAAAAAGAACACAAGATTTTGAATACAGAAGTTTCATCATGTAATTAATTATTTTTATTGTTTTTTAACTTTGTTTCTTTTTTTAATTTTTTGTTGCTGGATTCACAAATTCCGTTTTTGACTAACCATTATTATATTAAACTTCTTTTTCTCGTATATTTTAAATTTTTTGTGCTGTTGCTTCCACAACAGCTTTATTACTACTACTCTTTTTTTGTTGCTGCAAAGAAAAAATAAAAACTAATAATAATCGTTTCTCATTAGTCTTTTTCTCGGGTTTTTTTTGCTTCTTTTTCAAAGTATTTTTGCCAACTTGAAAGGTGACTCTTTCATTTTTTTTGATTTGTTCAAAAAAAAAGTGAAATGAAGGATATTTGAACGGCGAGAAGATGACAAATGACGGTGAAAAAAAAATAAGTTTTTGAAAAAAAGCTATATTTTTTTTTGACGAGCATTTGCGCTCCGCCCTTTTTTTATTCAATCTCTTTTTTTTGCCAGAGGCTTTGTGTTTTTTTTTCTTTATCTCTTTCCCAAGCTTTAAGGATTAAAAAAAGAAGGGGGTAAAGAGAGATAAAGGAAGAGAGAGACAGTTCAATCACAAATGTCTTTCAAAAGTTTTGACATGTTTGCGGTTGTGAAAAGTAATAATAATTTTTCATGAATTTTTGATTTGTTTTTAATTTTATGAAAAAAATTAAAAAGAAAAAATGAATAACTTTAATTTATTATTGATTTTATTTTTATTGTCGGATACTGTAGAATGTCAATTATATTCTGCAAGTGATCGATCTCCACAGGGTAAACATAATTTAGATACGTTAAAAAACAAACATCTTTTTTATACAATTTTAGAGTTATCTTTAATTGAATGGACATCAGGTTTAAGAATGGCATATTGTCAAGAAATGCCTGTCAATGAATTAATTGATCCATTTTTAAGTGGAATTGCTCGAATGGTTAATCGGCATTGTCATAATGCAACAGCATGTCGCCTACAAAAACCGTTAGTTTTAACTATTATTTTTGAACAGTACCAAATATTTAGGGAATTCTTCGTTGAAAAACTTAAAACTACTTTAGATACTGTAGTGGTAAAAAATAATGTCAGTTCCAATTTTTAAAAATGCGACACTTATTTAGATTACTGTAGTTTCACTAGTGATCGAATCCCGTACCATTTTTGGAAAATCACGAAATCCCGTACTTTTAAAAATGCCACGGTATGGGATTTACGGGATTCCCGCGTGAATCCCCTTAATCCCGTCAAAAAACAATTTCTTTACTTAACTTGAAAAAATATATAATTTTTACGCAGTATTGGAAAAAGAAATTTTTTTACCAATTATTACTTGCAAACCCCAAATATGTAAAATATAAAGTGGCCAAAAATAAAAAAGAGAAAACTTGAAAATGGTCGTAAAATTAGTTAAAAATGCTTATCAACCACCACTTTTTGACCGATAAAAGATCTCAAATTTACGGGATTTTTTTGCACATTTTTTTCGGGAATATTCATTCACGGTATAGGATTACGGGATTTTAACGGAAAGAAAATTGGCACGGTACGGGATCCGATCACAAGTTTTCACTAATAATTTTTTGAACACAATTTATTTTTTTATCATTTATGCTACCGTAGTACCATGATTATAAAAAATAAATTGTTTTTTAGTGTAACTTTTACTGTTCACAATGTTGTACTCTTGGATAATTATCCACGAAGAACAAATCGAGCAGTTGATTTTAAATTTTTCGTTGTCCTCCCACCTGATGCTGTACCAATTGATAAAAAGATTGCAAAACCTTTATTATCGTCCAAAATTTTAGCAGGTAATTTTTTTTAAATTACAGCAAAAAAAAAATAAATATATATATTTTTAAAGATGTTATCCGAGTACAATTAAGTGAATTTACGCAAAGACTTGGATGGCAAATATTAGGAATTGATCATTATCCACGCTTTGATCCAATTACAACATTTATGAATCGAGCATTAATTCCAATTGGAATAATTGCAGGCATTTTTATGCTATTTTTAGCTTATTGGTCTTCAACAATGAGGTAACACACATTTTTTTACAAGATTACTGTATTACAGTATAACACTAAAAAAATGCTTGTAAATTTTAGTTCGTCGTCATATTCATCAGAAGGATGGATGGTTAGTGGATCAACAGGTGGCAAAAATGCAGGTAAGTAATTGATAAATTAATTATGAAGATCCGAAAAAAGTGAAAAGGTTTTTCGAAACTTAGAAGCCAAAACAAATGGATTTGTTTTTGATTTTGAAGATTTTTTTGAAACCCAGATGGCAGTTTTTTTTACATTCCGGATAAAAGCTGAATTGCAAAAAATAGTAGAACAGAAAAAAATAGACAGAAGTTAGAATCAGTTAAAAAAAATAAGAAAAAATAGTGTTTTTGGAGAACTTTAAAATTAAAATTTATAAATTTTTTTTGGAAAATTTTTATTTTTTTTGTGTCATTAATCATAATTTAAAATTTGATACCATGGATAAATTAAAGCTACAGTATCCCCAACTTATACATTGTAATGAATTTTAAACATTTTTTTTAGCATTACGACGAACACTTGAAATAATACAAGAACAAAAATATCATCAAGAACAAGAAAGACGACTTCAGATGGCCATTGAAAGAAAGCAAGCATTAGCATATCGAACGGCATTAGCTGAAACGGGAAAAGGTGAATTAATTCCAAATCCTGGAAATTCCACAACAGCAGGAGCTACAGTACCAATCAATAATATTTCAATTGAATCTTCTGAAACACAAGAATATGATGAAGATGGAAATGTTCCAGAAATTGTTATTATGCATGCACGAGATTCTTCCAGGGAAACATTAGATTTAGATAATCCATATAATCAACGAAAAATTTCTCATACACATGGAAGAGGAAAAGGAAATGGTCGAAGGCTTAGCAGTGTGGATGATATAAAACGAAAGCAACGGCATAGCATTTTTGGTGGTTCTTCAAGACCAGATCGACAAAAGCGTTGGAAAACTGGAAGTTTAATGCTTTCACATTTAGGGTCAAAAGATGGAAAATAATATATGTTATTTTAGCTTTTGTAGTTGGTAATAATAATAATAATAATTTTAATGAGCTTATTAATTTTTACACATCAGCAATTAATGTTTTTTCTTGTAGAAATGCAATAAATTTTTTAATGTATCTTGATTTAAAATTTTCCAATGAAACACTTGAATTTTTGACTCTAAATTTTTATAGTAGTACTAGTACTGAAAGTGCATGGGTTTTGGTTGTTTTTGTCATTTTTTAGCATTTTTTGTAATTTTTGTTCGTTTACAGCTTATCTTTGTTGAATACATTTGAAGTGTGTGTCATGTTTTGAGATATGAAACTTTGCACACTTATTAATGATGGACAGGACTGTCCAAAAATGTATATGGTGCCACTGTGCATTGATTTATAGTTCCGTGAAAAATATGAAAATGGTAAAACTGCTGTATTTGAATTGATTTCAATTACTGTTTTAGTATTTTTATGAGCTTAAATAAAATAAATATGTTGAAAATAAATGTGAGAAATGTGTTTTAAAAGCCATTTTTTGTAATTTTCGACCATTTTTCAAAAAAATCTCGGATTTCAAAAAAAATTGTTGTGAATGAGGTTGTGCACCATAGGGTAAAATGGTTTTTACAATAAAAAAGTATAAAAAAGTTATATCATTCGATGCGCCTTGATTAGCTAATTATTTTTTATCTGAGATGTGACCTCCCCTTATCACTGTTCATAGGGCAAAATTTGAATTTAAGCTAATTGTATACTGTAAGTCCTGCAAAAAAATTTTTATTAGTATTACATCCATGGTTTTTTTCCAACATATTTTGATTCTCCATTCAATTTTAGATTAGAAAAAATGAATATGTGTTGAAAAAAGTGTAGCTCTGAGTTTTTTTATTTGGCTTGAATGTACTCCAACAACATCTCCAACATCAAATAAATAAAAGGTTTTAGTTAATCCTGGATCCTGCCTGAAAAAACCGTTTTAAAAATCTATCATTTTGGCACTCTGTTAAAGCTTTAATTAAAGCTGTTGCAAAAAAATCACTAATTTATTGGTAACTACACACATTGAGGGAAGCAGCAACGAAAAAAAAGGCAACTTTAGTGTGTTTTTTTTCTGTTTTTAAAACAGCAAACGAAAAAAGAGAAAAGGAAAAAAACAACTCTTATTTTGTTTAGGAATGTGCACGGTTTTTTAAAAGTTGTTTAAAGAAGATAATTTTTGTACCAAAAGATGCAGAATTTTCTCAAGAATAATAATTTAAATGAAAAAATATATAAAAAAGTTACTGTTAAATAATAAATAGCAAAAGAAAATTGTTAAAAAATG
>CABFKO010025252.1:7727-20820 GCA_901766855.1 Panagrolaimus sp. ES5 | reverse complement strand
TTTATGTTTAACTTATTACTTAAAAATATAAATATATTATTTGATATTTTTTAATGGCTAGACCCGCAGGAAAAGGAGGAGGTGGTGGAAAACATATCGGAAGAAAGTTAACAGGTGCTGGAGGAATTGTTGAAGATAATTTTGTTGATGAATTATTAGCATTTGATGGTGAAGTAACATTTAAACATATAAACAGAATACCGGTAAGCTTTAAATTAATATGTCAAATCAATAGATTTGTAAAAAGTTTAAATCATATGTTTTGGTAACGTTTTTTACAAGCTATCGTAAGCTTTTTAGACACCAACAAGGCGTTCAACGGCCGCTACAGCTGTTGCAAGCACCTCTTCCTCTGCAATTCCTACAATAACATCAGAATGTTTAGAACCTTTTGCTTTTGATAAAGCTAAAGAGCAAGATATTGAAACAATTGTTCATTCAGAATTAAATCACATTGATTTTATGTTTGAAGTACCTGAATATATTGTAGATGAAGAAGTAAGCCCCTTCAAAAAATTTGCATTTCATATATTTAATTTTACAGGATATGAGATTCCTTCATTCAATAAATAATAAGCGATCAAGTAATGACAGAATATCTCAATCACAATTTGAATTTGCTTTTAATAGATTAGAAAAAATTGCAGTTTTTCAAGTAATTTTTTTTCACACCTTTTTTGTGATTCATAATTTTATTTTTACAGTTTTGGAAAACGGGTTGCACAATATTGATTGCTGGTCAAACATTTATTGTGGATGATCGGTGTGATGTTTGTGGAGGTGATAATGATAGAAGGAATAATAAATTACTTAAATGCCAAATATGTCATATGTCTGTGCATCAAGTAAGGACTTCTTCAATCGATACAGTATCCCCTTTCAAAAATAATCTTTTTTTGTTTATAGGAATGTTATGGCCTTCCTTATTTTCCAATATCTTCATGGAAATGCCGAAGATGTGCTATTAATCCAACACTTTCAATAAAATGTGCATTTTGTCCATTTGAAGGTGGTGCAATGAAATTTACATCTGATAATAAAGCAGTACATCAACTTTGTGCAATATGGATTAATGGAATTACGGTTTCTCAAAATGCCTTCTTAGAACCAATTGATATAAATACTGCTGATACAATTGTTAATACACATAAATGTAGTTTATGCAAACAAACATATGGTGCTGTAATTGGTTGTGCATTTGTAAGACGACTTTTATTTTTAAAAATACAAAAATATAATAATAATAATTTTGTAACAGGTGGATTGTCATCGAAAAATGCATGTTACTTGTGCTTCCATCGCCCGGCTAACAATGGAAACAGATCTACAAGTAAAAGAAAATAAAGCAATTAAGAAAACGCCAAAAGAAGAAGCACTTGAAAGGATATATAACCGAAAAGTTCATTGTGTTATTCATTCAAAATTAATACGAGATGAAATTTTATCTGCTATCAATAAAGTCAATGAAGCTTTAGTAAGAATTTTCTATTGCTTTTAGTGTAATAAAATAAACATTTTTTAGAAAGGAAGAAATGGACATTTGCCTATTGATCTTCGATCTTCCCCAATAAATCCCAAATAGTAAAGCTTTTTCGTAATTGCCTTCAATGCATTAACAAATTTTTTTTAGCATTAAACCAGAATTTATCAATTTTCAATTGTCCGAAGATGCTGTAAAATTAGTTTATCGATATTGGTATGTAAAAAGATTAAGAAGATTTTGTTCTCCAAATATATCTCGAATAAAAGTTATCTATGATCGAATGGCTCGTCCAATTCGCCATTTACAAAATGAAATTCCAGCACCTGTATATCAAGGTAATTTTGATAAATTTACACAAATATAAATCCCAAAATCCAAAAAAAACATTTTAGCCTTCAAAAATCGTGTTTACTTAAATGTTAATTCTGATGGTACCCTTTGTTTAACAGCAAACTTTTTGGAAGATTTCCCTGTTATTAATGACGAACTTTTAAAATATTTAACAAATTCATTGGGTGATGATCCTGAAGCTCCATCAGTTGATTATGATAATAAAATGATCATTTTTCAAAAACATGCTCTTCATTTACATAGCATTCCATATATTGATAAAGATGTTGAAATTTTATTTTGTAGAAATCGAGATGACATATCTAGAGTTACTTTGGAATTAGTAAGAAAATATGTTGATCCAACATTTGAATTTGATTCTACTTTAAATTATGATTTTAATGATCCTATCAATGTAAGTTTGAATTTGACAGCTCAGAATTTATGCAAATTTTTGCAAAATATGTGGGATAATTTTGGGTTAAGTTTTAAAAAAGAATTAATTCTTTTAACACCATAAAAGAAACAGAGAGCACACAAAAAGATTAAAAAATTTACAGTAATTTAATAAAAACAAATTTTTAGTCATGGGATATTATTGGACTTATATTTTTTCTTGCTGTTCCAGAATACGTTCAAGTTGCAGCTTTTGTTTCATCATTATGGTTTCTTGATTTTTATGGGGTATTTCCTTTATAGTCATTGATTAAAAGAATTTTAAAAATAAATTTTGCTTTAAGGTATTACGAAATTTCAATTATGATAATCCAGATGCGATAAATCTTAAAAAGATGGGGTTAAAAGCTCTTCACAAACAATATCAAACATTGAATGAGGCACAAAAAGATTTTTTTAAAATGATGAATGCAGCAAATTCTGAAGCAATTAAAGGCGGTCGGCGTGATTATATCAATAAATTTGAGGAAGCTGTTTGCTATTCTGTACCTTCACAACCGCATTACAATGTTTTACAGTTAATGCTAAATGAAATTGAAGCAGAAAATGAAAATAAATATAAAATTCTATTAAAATTCTTAATGCATGAATTAACAATGAATGAAAATATTGATCAAGATACTATTGCGATGCCGCCATGTAATCGTGGAAAGCTAATTACTGCTGCAGAATATGCAAAAGATTTAATAATTCTCGAAAAAACTTTCCCAATTCCAAATATTTATTTTCTTACAGAACTTTTTGGTCGTCGAAAAATTAAAAATAAGTATATAAAGATTGTATCGCTTCCAACTATTGGATTTACACCAATGAATGGATTTCGACAAGATTTTATTTTGAAAACTTTATTTATTCATCCATTCCGATTTGAAACTATTTCTTGGAGAGAAGGCTATAATCTTAATCAAGAAAAAGAAGTAAAATTAGGATATAAACTTAAAAAAGAAATCAACGGCAAATCAACTGTAATAAAAACATCAAATGAAAGAGGGACAAGAAAGCGAAAAGCTCAACCTTCATCATCAGCTGCAGAACCATCTGGATCAGGTTTGTTATATTAAGCCAGCGCCGCAATTTGGGGAAAAATAGTTATAGGATTCGAGTTTTTCTACAGTGCCGCTACTTTGGTGGAACCCCCAAAAAAGTTTTCTTTTTTTTTAAATGTAAAAGCCATTAAGATTGATCTAATTTGAAATTTATCCAAGTTGCGGCACTGGCGGTTTTTCATTAGAGACATGATAAATATGCTAATTTTTTGAAAATTTTAGAAAACAGGGGACCACCAGAAAAACTTCAAAGATCCCTCTAACTTTTATTCTACTCAACTCGCGGCTCTGGTTGTAGTCAATTATAAATTTATATAACACACACTAATTTGATTAAATAAATATGTTTCTGTTATAGCAATAAAAAAGGCCAGACGAGGTGAGAAAAAGGGAAAAGATACTCCAGAAATTGATGATCAAATTAGGGTAACTCGTTCTGGACGAAATATTAACAAGAATGACCCAATTTCAAAAATTGCTGATACCATAACAACAACAACACAAAATGGAAGGAAGAATAACAATAATAATGTTATGCCAAAAAAGAAAAAAAATCCAACTGTATTTAATCATTGCCATATCCCAGATAAAATTGTACATAATACGGTTGTAATTGTAAAAAAATCAAGTAAAGGAAATAATATTGCTGGAAGAATACTTGATCCACGTCAATATGAAAAAAGCAATCCCTCATTTTATCAACAATTAATGTCCCTACCAAAAAAGGGAAAAATGGTATGTGTTAAATTATTTTTGAATGAAAACGTTATGTAAGTTTCCTTCTTTTAAAGTCTAAAACACAAAGGTTATGAATCTTTCCTTTTTGCAGCGAATGGATTGTTAAAAGTAAAATTTCAAAAATACAACCAATAAAAGTTCAAAAATATCTTGAACGAAAAAAGGATATTTTGGATCATAATAAGCCATCAATAAAAAGTATTACTTCTGCATTTAAATATTATACTGAAAATTTTTGTATTTAAAATTATTTTTTCTCTGTCTTGAAAACCAAAAATCTTATATATGTGTATATTTATGTAGTAATTTTAACATTGTAACAAATTAATCAATCACATAATCTATCTCTCTCTCTCGTGCGCGTCTTCTCCAATGAAATTAATGGGTCTTTCGTTTTACAGAAAAATGGGTTCTAATTCTACGTTTAATTTTAAAAAAAGTCTTATACTTTTGCCAATTTCTTTAACATTTTTTTTATGGATCTCAATCATAACTCATAACTTCAGGTCTCTTATTAACTTTGTGCTTCCTGGTTTTAAATTTGTTTTTTTAGAAAAAATCTTGTTTTAATAAAAATATTAACATTTTTGTACATTATATACATACCTATAAAACAATAAAAAATAGAAACGAACAATATCCTAATTCTACGTAATAACAATAATAAAAAATAGCGTTAATTATTTTGTCAAAGATTTTGTTGATTTTGTTGTAAATGAACTGCCAAAACTTGAACGGCTTTGTTGTCGGCTAAGAGTATAAAAGGATGTTCGAGAGCTTGGAGCTGCCCACCATTGCCTTTCATTACTTCCCCATAATGAAAAAACAATTACTGGTAAAAATGCAACACCTGATGAAACAAAAAATACGACACCCCATTCTTCACGTGTACCATTTTGGACAATCCATTTTGTCAAAATTTTATTACATATTGAAAACCAGGCGACAATAAAGAATGATATTCCTGAAAACCCGATTTTTTTTAAACAGTTAAAAAATTGAAAGAGTTTAAAGTACCTGTAATGATACCAGAAAATGGTGGAGCAAGTTGTAAAAGAGCTGTTTGAACTCCAGGAGTATGTAACCCAGCAAATGCCATGGCAAAACATAAACTAACAATTGCGTATGCGGCATGTTCTTTTCCAAAAAATGGCACAGCAAAAATACTTAAAGATAGCCCCAATGATGCAACAGCATTAAAAGCCTAAAAATATTATACCTTAAACAAACTGTACTTTTTAATAATATAATTAATTACCTTGCAAATTGTGGTACTATCATATGTGGTATTTTTTGTTAACCAACTTGATAAACTAGATGATAACATTTTTGATAAAAATAAAAATGAAATTGGTAAAGCTGAGAATGCTCCATTCTTTGTTGGAGCAAATTCCAGGACATCTCTCATATAATTTGGTAAAAATTGAAGTAATATTACCAAAGGATATTCATGACAGATAAGTGAAAAAATTCCAACCCAAAGTGGAAGAGATGTGAGTAAATGCTTCCATGGAACATTTCGCTTTTGTGTTCTCTTTCCAATACTTTCACATGCAATTTTTGATTCAATAAAAAGCCTTTCACGATGTGAAATGCAATATTGCTTTGATGGTTTATCTGCACCCAAGGGAATCCAAAACAGTACAACTAAAGCAGAGATAATTCCACTTAAAGTAAAAATTGTTGGCCATCCACCATTGATATCTTTTCGAGTGCATAAATATCCTGCTGTTGGAAGAATAAATAATGTACCAATTTGTCTTCCACCAGTAATTATTCCAATTGCAGCAGCTCTTTCAGATTGTGGAAACCATCGAGTTATTAAAGAATTCACAGATGGTGACATACATGCATCTGCAATCCCAATTGAAATTCTTGCACCAATTGCATACCAAAAACTTTTTTCTGCTAGCCATGGTAATGTAAAATTTCCAATTGTACATAAAACTAAACTTATTGCAACCATAATTTTTCCATCCACTTTATCAGCATAAAGACCTGTAATAATCATTAATAATGACCCAGCATTTTGGGCTGCAAGAACAAGACCTTCCTAAAAATCATTCATTAATTTTCTTTTGTACAAATTTTGTTGCAAAAATCTTTTTTTTAAATATTAAAATGAATTAATTACCTGATCTGATTCCCATTCAAGGTCACCCCCATAACCATGTAAAGGGCATTTTATCATACAAATTAATGCAACTGCGATATTTGATGAACTTATTGAAAGTGTAATATAACAGCAACAAAGTAAAACAGCTAAAAGTAATCTCATTGATGGAAAGAGTACGGTAGGACTACTAAAAATATCATCATCATCTTCATCAACACTTTTTCTGGGAATATTTGTTGAATGTAAAGAAGCAAATGAATTTTTTGATGATGAAAGAGATGGAAATGGAATATTTGAATCAATTCGAAATATTGGACTATGACTTGGATGACAATCAGCTTTACATAAAGTATTAATATGTGGTGGAAGATTTGATTTTTTGGTTATCCATAATCCTTCATCCGTATCATTCTTTGGAAGTTTAGTATTATTATTATTATTATTGTTGTTGTTGTTATCTTCTGAAGACGAAGAACCCATCGTTTTTTAAAAAATAAAATCGCAGCAAAATGATAACCTGCGGTGGAGAATAAAAATATTAAAAAAAATCTTTTTTTCCTTCAGGGTCGGATCTTTTTTTCTTCCTCTTCGTTAGTTACTATTTCTTATTCTTTTTTATTCCGTCGCAGTTGAAAGAACTAACTGAAGGCGCCAGACGGAAAAGGGAAGGAGAAAAAAAAGGGAAGGAAAGAAATGATTTTTTTTGTGAAGAAGTAGTATTCTCTGACCGTTCTTACCACATTTTCCGGTCGTAATTTATCACCATATTTAATTCTTTTGTAATGCTGTTATACCTTTTTTTCCATTTTTCTTCTTCTTTAAATGTTTAACGTCACCTTTTTCTCTTTTCCCTTTTTTCATTACCATCATTCAACATTTAATTTTTAAAGAACTTGACCAAAAAAAATTTAATGCAAAGATCAATTAAGTACTAAAATTTTGATTTCATTGATTTGTTTTTATCCTTTTTAATTTTATCATTTTAACCCCTAAGGGGTTACAGCTTGCATCATTATATTTGATTTATAAAAGCTGAAGAAAAAATATATGATAGGATTACACTTTTTTTCGTGAAAAAAAGAAGTGAGCGTAAAAAATCAGTAATTTTATTAAACTACTTTCTATTTCATCAAAAAATTAAAAGGAATCACGCAGTTTCGTTGTAAAGAAACGGTTAAATAGAAAAAAAAACGTTTTTCGGGAAATATAATGAAATTTTATCAAAACAAAATATGTTATTGTAATATTTTTTGCAATTTTGCTGAAATTGGAATTTTAGATTACATCATGGATATTTATTTTTTTAGACATATTCAAAATGCAAAATAAAATATTGATTAAGTTTTTGATGTACAAAAATTACTGTATAACTGAGATTTTCAAATTACAATTACGGTGATGTTGGCAGTGATCGAGTGACACAAGTGCAACAACAACAGCAATATGTCAGATTAAATAAAATTCATACCTTTTCTGGATACTGGTATAACTTCAAAAGGTGAAAAAATTTAAATGGCTGATTAAGATTTTTGATTTCGATCAAATGTTTCACTCGTTTTTAAGTTGCAAAGATGGATTTAAAAAGCATTGTCCGTGGTATCTATAATTTACTTTATTTGTATAATAAATGTAACAAAGAAGTAATTTTAAATCTATAGAAATGCACAGTAAAATACAAAAAGCTTTTTGAAAAATCTCACCTTGTATACTTCCTTCACAGGGTTGGCCATTTCCCGGGATTTTTTGGCTTTCTAGCTTTATATTTCACAAAAACGATACTAATTTGTTTTGTTTTTGTCTCTTGTGTTTTTTCAACGTTTTATTAAAAGAAATGGAGAAAACTTTGAGCATATAAAATTTAAAATGTTTGAAAAAAAACAAAAATCGTCATCGAAGATTACAAAAATTATTTTTGGTTCATGAATATTGAAAAAATTAAGGGTAAATTCAATAATTTAATGGGTAAAAATTAATATAATTCCAAAACGATAACTAAAATAAATATATTTTTTCTGCTAAGTTCCATCAATATATATTTTTTCTGGGAAATGGTAAAGCATTTCCCGCAAACATCGGAAAATTTCCCAGAGAATTTCCTGGGAAAGGGAAATGGTCAACCCTATTCCTTCATAACAAAAATTGTCAGACATAGAAACGGCAGTTCATAACCTTTTTGACGGAGATTGTCCCTCGTTTTTCTTTTTATGTTATTTCGGGACCTCTATTTTTTAAGAAAAAGGTAGCGTAAAACGGATTGCAAAAAAATTACCATGACAATTTCTGCCATTTTTACTTGAACTGTTTTTCTGTTGTATTATTCAGTTGCTATTTTTAACTTCAAAAAATTGTGTATTCATCTTCCCCAAATGATTTACAAATTTTTGTAAAATATTTAGAAACAAACATGTGGCGTTTATTACCACCTATAATTTATATCACTGTTTTAATTGCAAGTTCAAGTGGATCTCTTGATAACAACGATGATGTATCGTGTTCATAAGAGTTAGAAGAGCGAGATTTATTTTATAATACTTTAAATCAATGTTTTAATTTACAGAAATGGCCCACTTATTGGATATTGGGATGATACTGAAGATCATATGCTTGTAGAAATAATAAAATGTAAGAATTGTTTTAGCTTTTAAGGCGTTCAACATCAATAAGTTTTTATTGTTAATTCAAAGAAATTAAAGTTTGACACTCATTCATAATGTATTAAATATGCTTGTAAAATCGTTAAACTAATCGAATTGGCTTGAAAATATTTTGTTAAATGACGAAATAACCGTTTTTGATGATCCAAAACAATTTCAATGGCAAAATCAAATATACATTAACAATGATTTGGAAGAAGAAGAATAAAACTTGGGTAAATTTAAAATGAGTAAAATCTTTTGCAATAATTATTTTAGAGATGTAGTGGAATATCAATTTCAAGTCACATTGTCGTAACAACAGCAAAATGTGTATTACAGTATCGAAAATCAAGAGACATTATTAAAGCCGATCAAGATCTTGTTTTAATTGTTGATAAAATAAGACTTAGGACATCTGAATCGTGGAAGTATTTATCCTATTTCAGGTGTTGCATTCCATCCAGAATATTTATCAAAAGATCTAAGAATAAAGCAAAGCAATAATATTGCTCTTATGTATACAACATTTGCTATCTCAGTTGATAATTTATTTGAAAGTTTAAAACATTTTTTTTTCTTTTCATTGGTTTCAATCTAATTTATTAATAAAAACAAATGCAGATTCGTATTAAAATTCAGAAGACAACAATTTGTTTTTTGTTGTGCCGAAATTAAATCAAATATTGTAGTTTGATGCAAATTTATCTCAAATTTACTATTTTTTTTAATATTTTCCCTTGAAAAAAAAAATTTGATTCTTGCATACATTTTAACATAAAAAAATTTAATATTAATTAAAGATATACTGTAAAAATTTTCAATTTATTTCATTCCGTGGTTTAATTTTTTTTGCAACAAAAATTTTATCTAGAAAAGGAAAGAACTTTCGCGAATATCCTCGAAGCAGCCAGCAATGGCTCGAAATGTGTTGCGAAAAAAAGCGACGAAAAAACAAATAACACCGAAAAAAAGGAGGGGAAAAGAACATTCGAGCAAAAACCAGCACTTTCTCGGTTCTCCGCGAACATCTCTCAAAAAGAGTATAAAAGGAAACCCTTCGCAGCGAAAAATTCAATTTCAAAAAAAAGAAATAAAACTTGTTTGTATTTTTACAAATACTACTCTCTTCTTGTATTATTATTATTACTGCATAATGGCTTCAACTTCAAAAGCTATTGGAATTGATCTTGGTACAACTTATTCATGTGTTGCAGCATATCAAAATGGAAAAGTTGAAATTATTGCTAATGATCAAGGAAATAAAACTACTCCATCGTATGTTGCTTTCACGGATACAGAAAGATTAATTGGTGATGCAGCAAAAGATCAAATGGCTCGAAATCCAGAGAACACAATTTTTGATGCAAAACGGCTTATTGGTCGAAAGCTTGATGATCCAGTTGTTCAAAAAGATATCAAAAATTGGCCTTTCAAAGTTACAACCAAAAATGGAAAGCCTGCTGTGGAAGTTGAATTTAAAGGTGAAAGAAAAATTTTTGCTCCAGAAGAAATTTCATCAATGGTTTTAACAAAGATGAAAGAAACTGCTGAATCCTATCTTGGACATCCTGTTCGAGATGCCGTTATTACCGTACCTGCATATTTCAATGATTCACAACGTCAGGCAACAAAGGATGCTGGTGCCATTGCTGGATTAAATGTTCTTCGAATTATTAATGAACCAACTGCTGCAGCTTTGGCATATGGCTTGGATAAGAAACTTCAAAAAGATAAGAATGTTTTAATCTTTGATCTTGGTGGTGGAACCTTTGATGTTTCTATCCTTACAATTGGTGATGGAGTTTTTGAAGTTCTTTCAACTGCTGGAGATACACATCTTGGTGGAGAAGATTTTGATGAAAAACTTGTTGAACATTTTGTCAATGAATTCAAGCGAAAATATGGCAAAGATATTCGATCAAATCCACGTGCCCTTCGTCGTCTTCGAACTGCAGCTGAACGTGCAAAGCGAACTCTTTCATCTTCAACAGAAGCAATGGTTGAAATTGATTCACTGTTTGATGGAATTGATTTTCATTCAAAGATTTCTCGCGCTCGCTTTGAAGAACTTTGCTCTGATCTCTTCCGAAAAACTTTGGATCCTGTAGAACAAGCTCTTCGAGATGCAAAATTGGATAAACGTGCCATTGATGAAATTGTTCTTGTTGGTGGTTCAACTCGTGTTCCAAAGATTCAAAAACTTCTTAAAGAATTCTTCCATGGTAAAGAATTGAATCTTTCAATTAATCCAGATGAAGCTGTTGCATATGGTGCTGCTGTACAAGCAGCAATTCTCTCTGGTGTCAAAGATGAAACTGTGAAAGATATTCTATTGGTTGATGTAACTCCACTTTCACTTGGTATTGAAACAGCTGGAGGTGTAATGACAAAACTCGTGGAAAGAAATTCAACAATCCCAACAAAAGCAACTCAAACTTTTTCAACTTATGCTGACAATCAACCTGCAGTAACAATTCAAGTCTTTGAAGGTGAACGAGCAATGACAAAAGACGATAATCGATTGGGAACTTTTGATCTCACTGGGATTCCACCTGCTCCACGTGGTGTACCACAAATTGAAGTTACATTTGATATTGATGCAAATGGAATCCTTCATGTCTCAGCTTCTGATAAATCAACAGGAAAATCAAATCGAATTCAAATTAAAAATGAACGTGGCCGACTTTCTCCTGATGAAATTCAACGAATGTTAGATGAAGCAAAGAAATATGAAGCTGAAGATCGCGAACAACGTGATCGTGTTGATTCTCGTAATCGATTTGAACAATATCTTTTCCAAGTTAAATCTGCTTTATCTGATTATGGTGATCGTTTATCAGCTGATGATCGAGCAGCAGCTTCAAAAATGATTGATGAAAATCTTTCTTGGATTGATGGAAATCAAATGGCTGAAAAATCTGAATATGAAGATAAATTTAATGAATGCCAAAATTATCTTGGAAAAATTATGGCAAAACTTCATTCACAACAAAATGGTCAACCTGATGGCTCTCAAAATTGTGGTCAACAATATGCAAATCAATTTGGAGGCAATGATGGTCCAAAAGTTGAAGAAGTTGATTAAATATTTTAATTCGGGTTCTTTTTTAGTGTAAATTGTATTGTGTATTTATCTATTCTTATTTTTTGTGTTTTTAAAATTTGCTTTGATTTTATTTATTTATTTGTTTGTTGTTGAAAAAATAAAATTTTAAAAATAATCATTTCTGTGTTTTGGGGGGACAAAATGATTGGGAAAGTTGGGTTCTAAATTTAGAGGGATATGCAACTTTGAGATCAGTTTTTTCACATAACTTATTTGTTATTACGATGTTAATAATAACTTTTGCATGGGCAGATGCCTGATGTTTAGGTACGTATTCCAATATATTTGATATGAATGTATTAAAAAGTGTACCAAAAAGTCTAGATCCTTGAAAAAATAACAGTGAGGTCATGCCTCAATTGCTTGAAAAAAAAATGGCTCTTAGCTTGTTTAAAAAAAGCATTGATCAAAAAATAGGTAAAAGCGAAGCTTGAAATTATATCGAAAAGGCCAAAAGTGTTTTACAGCTTAGCTTTAATCCGCCTTTTTAGTCTTATCGAACGTGCTGTGCCCTATCCATGGAGCAAAAAATACGAATAAAAAAACTTTCGTTGTTAGAATTTTACTAGTACAGTAAGAATTATTATCATAGAATTATTGTATAATTTGCATAATTTGCATAATTGTGTACATTTTATGTTTCCTTTTTTTTATTCATTTGTCAATCACTTTTGGAGAGAGCAATCGAACGATCGTCATCATCAAGTTTTGGCTTTTTTGCTGGTTTCAAATTTATTCCACTCTTACTTAATTATTGCATTTGGAATTTGAATATTGTGTGTTCTTAATACTATTATTTGTGATAATGTCTGATTATTTCAAAGAAATTGAAGATGTAAGTTTTCTGTTGTGAGATATTTTATGTGACTAAAAATTTAATTTTAGACTCCAAAGCTTTACACCGTCCGAAAGGAATTTGTTGTTGATAAAGGATTTTTTAAATTGGGTGGCTCTTATGAATTAATTCATCAAACTGTTGACGGTATGCCAAATGTTGGATGGAAATTTCGTATTGCCAGCCAAACAACTCCAATATTCGGATGCCAAAATCGCTTTTATTGGGAACTTTTCTTGCATGTCTTTACTAATACTACCATCAAGTATAAAGTTAATTTTGAAGTTACTTCTAAAAATGATTCAGGTATTGTCATTTTGTTTATATCTTATCAGTGTTGTGCCGGG
>CABFKO010025230.1:0-20933 GCA_901766855.1 Panagrolaimus sp. ES5 | reverse complement strand
CTATGTAGGTCGCTAATAATATGGATTTTCATCTTGGTCTTTTTGCCTCATATTCTAATTTTAAATCACCGCCACTGAATTATAGGGGGGATAGCTGCATTTTACAGCAAGCCCGTTTTGATATCCTGGTTTCCATGGACTTGATTTTCGAATATCCACAAGTGATTGACCGCAAGCCTGCGATAATAAGCCCATTGATAAAATACATATAAATGATAACTTACGAACCGAGAAAATCCTCATTGTATATTAATATATAACCCAGTGGCTAATTTACACATCTATTTTGTATCAAGATACAAAATGATTATTCTAATTACCAGGAAGGTATTGAATGATTATGTTGCTTTTATTAATGACTTCAAACATCAGTTTTCTACAAAAATGGGAGAATTTGAAAAGAAAGCCGGAATAGTTCGGGACATATTGGTGGGTTCAATTACCAGTTTCACGGCGCGGGATGCCGTTTAGAGAAAGATGGTGTTATATGTGAATTTGATTTTATGCCTACCAATGAATATTCCATAAAGTTCTGCCTATGGAAAATGTGTGAATTTATTTTGACCAATCATGCAAATGGAATAATTAAATTGGAAGAGTCGGAATCACATGAGGTGCTATATACCCAGGTTGAAGATGGCACTCCTGTCTAAGTGGTATTAACTCAAAATTCTATTTTCGGATATACTCCTTATACTGCGTTCTTTCCCTAAAATCATGCATGAAGATATTATAAATCTAAAATTTTTACATAAATTTAAAGCTTACTTGTATTTACAAGATCTATTTAATCCTTTTTAATGGCAACAATACGGATGACTTCCAGCAATATACTGACGAGCCGAACTATAATCACAATAATCTGTTTTTTTATTTTTAGCCTTAGCAATTCTTTTGCGCAATCACATGACAATTTTTTAGTGATTGGACAGCGCTATACGATAAACTCTAAAATACTTAATGAAAGCAGAAATTATTCTGTTTATTTACCGGCTTCCTATAAAAACAATGTCGACAAAAAATACATCGTTGCCTATGTTTTAGATGGAGATAGGAGTAAGTTTTTGGAAGTGTCGGGGATTGCACAATCAATGCATTCAGATGCAAATCTTAAGTTGCAAATACCTGAACTTATTATTGTTTCAATAGAAAACACCGATAGAACGAAGGATTTCACTCCTACAAATTCATTGAATTATTTGGATAGAGAAGATATTACTGCATTTAAAAGTAGCGGAAAAGCGGATGATTTCATGCGTTTTATGGAGGATGAATTAATGGTAGAAATCAATAATTCTTTCAGAACCCTTCCACAAAGCATGATTATCGGCCACTCATTGGGTGGACTATTTGCGTTACATTGCCTGTTAGAAAATCCGCAGCTGTTTAGTTATTACTTACTTATCGACCCCTCATGGTTTTGGGATCATAATTATATTGGGAAAAGAAGTAAAGAAGTATTAGAGAATCGAGTTGACCTAAAAGCTAGAATATATATTGCATTAGCCAATAATATGCAGGAGGATAAGAGGCATTATCAGTGGGGCAGTCAATTTTATAAATTACTGAAAGAGAATAAATCTCCAGATCTGAAGGTAGACTTTCGATATTTTGAAGACGAAAAGCATTTAACAGTAACAATTCCTGCTACATATTATGGCCTTCGATATCTCTTCGAGCCATATAATATTGATATAAATGAAGTAACAAAAGACCCCAATATACTGGTAAATTACAGTGCAAAAATAAAAAAGGAACTTTTCTTTGATACTAAACCGGACCAAAGTTTTGTAAATACTATTGGATATGTTGCCCTTTATGATAGGCAACTACCTGATATAGCAATTTCTATTTTTGAGCTGAATACGAAAAATTATCCGCAATCAATCAATGTATGGGATAGCTTAGCCGAGGCCTACACAGTCAGGGGATATATGGATAAAGCAAAAAAGTGTTATGAAAAAATCTTGACACTTTCTCCAACTAATAATATCGCAAAAACTAAACTTGAAGAATTAAATAACAAAATAAAACAGAGAAACTAAATGCTGGACATCGGAAAGCGAAACCAGCATTTTGTACCACTTCGCCCGCAATATATAGTGTATATTGGGCTTAAGTATTAACATTTCCCGATTGAAAAGTAGCAGTTAATAATTCAATTAAAAGATTGGGAATACTATCCACCTACAGTCGGCGCTTTGCCAAATTTCTTCTTAAAGGCGGAAGAAAAATGGGACAGGGTCTCGAAACCAAGATCGAGATAGATAGCTGATGGTTTTTTGTTTTTTCTTTCAATTAAATGCCGTGCTTCATTCAGCCTTTTATCCTGTAACCACTTACGTGGCGGCATCCCGAAGGTTTTCTGAAAATCTCTTTTATATCCTGAAAGGCTTCTTCCGGTGAGTTGTGCAAACTTTTCAATAGGGACATTGAAATGAAAATTGCTCAGCATAAATTTTTCTAGATCCATCTTATAAGGCGCTGCGAAATCAAACAAAAAGTTACGCAGTGCCGGAACAGCTATCAGTATCAACTTGATTCCCTCTTTTACCTTTAAAAGTCCCATCTCGTCAGTCATTTCATGACCAGCGCTTCGCGCATAGGGAATGACCGACTGGAAATAACCTTTGATAAACGCATTATTGGGGAGGCATATGTTCGGAAGGCCAGTGTATTTACCCTGAGCTTCCATTTTTTCCTCTAGCGCTATCTGACGCATCAGATCTTCTTGCAGTGATATGACGATAGTTTCATAGTGACCACTTGGCCCGGGGGTTTTAGTCAAGGTTCCCAGCTGATTTTTGTGAATGAGCAATACTTCCCCGGCAGATATGTTTACATGCTGCTCAGCTGTTTCCAGAACCATCTGGCCCGAGACCTGTAACACCAGGGTATGGTGGTTCCAGACGCATGCTTTCTCTTTCTTCAGAGAAGAAAGGTAAGAATAGAATATCACGCCGGGAAGTATTTCTGTTGGACTTTCCATTTATCTTTGTAAATAAGTGCCACCTTTGATAGTACCTATTGCAAATGTAGTGTTTAAAATATTCATCTCCTCTGGGGTAAATACAATTTCCATCGCAGCAATATTTTCGGGTAGTCTTGATCTGCGGCTCATACTCACCAATGGCATGATATTGCCGCCCTGTTCTTTTACCCATGCAATCGCAAGTTGTGTAGGGGTGACATTTTTACGTTGAGCAATTTCTTTTAATACTTCCACTTTCTCAAGATTATGGATCAGGTTATTGCCCTGAAAACGGGAAAAGTGATTTCGATGGTCATCCGCAGGAATTGGCGCTTGTAGGTTACCGGTTAACAGTCCTTCTGCCGTATTGGCAAATGCCACGACACCGATCCCTAATTCTTTAGCCGCAGGCAACAGCTCATTTTCGATCTGACGGTCAGCCAAAGAATAACCGATTTCCAGTGCACTGATGGGATAAATGCTGTTGGCTTTACGGAGCTGATCGGCGGTTATTTCCGATACGCCGATATGACGTACTTTTCCTTGATCTATCAGGTCGGCAATCGTTCCGATGATGTCTTCTATTGGCACACTGCCATCCATTCTACAGGGTTGATATAAGTCGATAGTTTCAATGCCCAGACGGGTCAATGAATAGTTGACAAAATTCTTGATCGCTACAGGACGGAGATCCAAACCGATCCATTGGCCGTTGTGGAAGATAGCACCAAATTTGACACTGATGAAAGCATCATCCCGCCTTCCCTTAATGGCTTTGCCAATAAGCATTTCGTTGTGGCCTGCACCATAAAAATCTCCCGTATTCAGGAAGTTGATCCCGCTGTCCAAAGCTTGATGGATGGTTGCAATACCTTCAGTTTCATCGGGAGTTGGGCCACCCCATATTGATGACATCCGCATACATCCCAGACCAAGCTTTGAAACGGAGGGGCCGTTTTGACCCAATTGAATTTTAGTGATTTTTGACATTTGATTGATTTAATTTTATTATCCAAAGGTCTTGATTTAATAACCATATTGCTTTCTTCTACGGCTCAATTTACTTGTCTGTATGGTTCATCTGTTCCTGAATTGAATGGTCATTGGTTTTCGAATCCGGACGGCCCATGTTAATCAAGATCACTGGTCAACAAATTGATCGTGTCAAAATTCCATTTAAAACCCTTCGTTTTTTGGCATATTTTCCTATCTCTGATTAACACCTTCAAAGTTTTCGGCGCTCGGCGCCATAATATAAAAATTAACTGAACTGTTTGCGAATTTGTAATGGTATGTGTACATGAGCAAATCACATAGACCTCTTAGTGGAGGTAAATTAGTTTGGCCAACTATTAGGAATACTGGAATTATTTACACGGCGACTTTCGTACACGGACCAATTTTTTGCCTGCAATTAATAAAAACTTCGAAATTGCTTACTATTTTTACAGGAGGAGAGAGTGTGTGAAAGATAGTAACCTTTTAAAATAGATTTATTAATGAACAAACTTTTATTATTTTTCTGCATTTTCTTGTTTTCAGTTCACTCTTTTGCACAACAAAGTAATAGCCTCCGTAAAGAACTTCATCAAATCATTGCAACAAAGAATGCAACAGTCGGTATTTCAATGAAGGGAATTGAAATCAAAGACACATTAAGTATTAATGGACATTTAAATGCACCATTAATGAGTGTGTTTAAATTTCATATCGCCTTGGCGACCTTGAACTTGGTTGATCAGGGTAAACTTTCTTTATCACAGAAATTTTTTATTAAAAAAGAAGATCTGCACGCAAATACCTGGAGCCCAATTCGGGACGAATTTCCGAACGGAAATATGGATTTAACTTTGGACCAACTATTACGATATACCGTTTCGCACAGCGACAACAATGGTTGTGATATTCTTTTAGACTTGATTAGAGGTCCGGAAACCGTCCAAAAGTTTATCCATAAAAAAGGAATAAAGGATTTTACCATTAAAGTCAATGAACAAGAAATGCGAATTTGGGAGAATCTATATATCAATACAACAACGCCATTAGCGTCCACCGAATTATTGGAGAAGTTTTATGCAGGACAGGTTCTTGAAAAGAACACTACAAATTACCTCTATCAACTCATGGTAGAATGTTCGAGAGGCCTTACTTGGATGAAAGCAGGGCTTCCCGAAGGAACAGAATTAGCGCACAGAACTGGAATTTCAGATAGAAATGAGAATGATTTAAGAGCAGCGATGAACGATGTAGGTATTTTTAAACTTCCCAATGGAAATCACATCGTTCTTTCTGTTTACTTAAAAGATATCACCGAAGAACGAGAGGTCACTGAAAAAATTATTGCCGACATAACCAAATCTATCTGGAATTACTATACGAAAAAATAAATATTTATCCAATGACAGATTGACCTCTACCCGAATTTTGAGATATCAAGATATAGGAGCAAATAAAAAGTGATTATTTAATATGGCACAGGAGATAAAATATAGAAGGAAAGCAATCGCCCGATAAGACCAAAAAGCTGCGACTGAAGGAATCGCTCCCGATACTACTAATAAAGTTTAAAGTGTTACACTTTTGTTCAATAATTGATTAGTTCGTGGCAATTTTTCTGGAGTATTTCTATCTTAACATAACAATTAACCACTTATAGATCAATTATGAAATCATTTATTTTGCCATTTTTATGGCTATGTTTTGTCGCGTGCAACAAAATAGCACCTTCAAAGGAAGAAGCTGAATTTCTGAAATCAGCAAACTCGACTGTCCAAGCTAATTTAAGCACAGCAGTAACAACTTATCCTTTGCCCAGCGGTCTACCAAATCAGTACAAGTCAACGGCCTTTACAGTTAGTGCGGGTGGAAATCCAATCGGCCTATATAACGCGGGAAATAACAGCTGGGGCAATAGCGTTAGTTATGGTTACTTTGATTTCAGCGGTACTGTATCAATATCGATTACCCCTTCCAGCGGCTTCAGCAGCTTCAAATTAGTGCCTTCATCATTGGGTATTACAGGGGTGAGATCCGGCAACACGATTACTTTCACACTCTCTCAGCCGACCAATATATCACTTGTATTAGACAACGATTACCAAGGAAAGGTACTTCATTTATTTGCCCAGGAGCCAGAAAGTGATATTCCATCAGCGACAGACCCCAATGTGTTGTATTATGGTCCGGGATATTACGATTTGAGCTCGCAGCCGCCACTAACTTTGAGTTCCGGAAAAACCCTATATATCGGTGGCGGAGCCGTTATCAGAGGAAGAGTAAAAATAGATAATGCGTCAAATGTGACAATAAGGGGTAGGGGCGTTCTGCTCAACGATTACAACAGTCCCACGGATAATATAGCCCTGGCATTGGGCGCAGTAAGCAACTCGACTGTGAAAGATATCATTGTCAATAGAAACATAGGAAGCTGGACTTCTGCCATGCACAACTGTTCTTTTGTAAATGTAACTAATTATAAAGCTGTCAGCCCATATTTTGCCAGTTCCGATGGATTTAATATCAACAGCAGTCACGATATCACTTTTGATAAATCTTTTATCCACTCTGCAGATGATGCAGTCGCCATCAAAGGAATGTCGGATCAAATTCCCGCAAATTCACTGCCTGTCTATAATGTAATCTACAAAAATGCACAATTATGGGCTGATGCAAATAACACCATCGGTATCGGCGCTGAAACACGCGCAGCCTATTTTCAGAATATTAAGTTTCAAAACATAGATATCCTATATAATTACGATGACAAAAATCATCCGGATGTTCTCCCTGACCGTTCCGCTATCAATATTTTCGCCTTACATGGCACCTACTTTAATGATATAACCTTTGAAGACATCCGGGTAGAAAGAGCAAAAAGACTAATAAATATTCAGATGGATGAAACATTTTATTTTGGTTCGTTGACCGGAAACTGGAATTGGCCTGGAGCAATCACAAATATTCTTTATAAGAATATTACATCCACATCCAGGGGTAGTAACGAAATCAAATTGATCGGTTGGAATGATAGCCATCGTATTGAAGGAGTGACGCTAGAAAATGTTAAGATTAACGGTAACTATGTTAAAGATTTTAAAGATAGCCATTTGACCATGAATCAGTATGCGAATTCGGTTAAGATTATCAATCCATCCGGAACAGTTAATAGCGATGTCTATAATGCATCGACCGATTTTTCGCTGGTACAAGGAACCCGCAGGTGGTACTATAAATACTGGCAGGCCGGTATAGGTACAAATTTGATGAGCTGGAATCCGGACGGATCAAATCATTGGCGCGGTTCGGGTAGTTATGACGCCATATGGAACGGTAGCGGTAACCTCTATATTCATCCCGATAATAGCCAGCCGATACTTGTTTGGAATGCGCCAAAATCGGGTACCGTAAAAATTACCGGATTGGTTCGTAAAAATGACATCGGGGGAGGGGATGGTGTCAACGTGAGTATTTGGAAAAATAATGTAATGATATGGCCTTCAGGTAGCTGGCAAACTGTTGTTTACAATAATACCACTGGGTTTTGGCATGATATTAATGTGCCTGTCACCTTTGGCGACGAATTATCCTTTCGTGTGGATCGGCGTTCCAATTCAGGCTGGGATACCACATACTGGAATCCAGAAATTGCATATCAATAAGCATTTTTGCTATCCATTTCAATCGTCAGGATTGAAATGGATAGTGATTATTTAGCCTTTCTATAGTGGCTTGGCGTTATACCAAAGAAATCCTTAAACTGCTTACTAAAATAGTTTGCATTGGAATAGCCTAACTTATATGCAATTTCAGAAATGCTAAAAGATGGGGCTTTTAATAAGGTTTTAGCATAATCAAGTTTGACTTTAATAATGAAATCAGTAGGAGTGAGATCTGTTATTTTTTTCAGCAATAGATACAATTGGGTTCTGCTAATGCGCATTTCTTGCGCTAGTTGATGGACAGAAAAATTATTCTCCGCAATGTTTCTAACGATAATCTCTTGCACTTTTAAAATAAAAGTTTCCTCCTGAGAGTTTGCTTCTTCTTTAATTCGTAAAGGCTCCGCCTGACTGTAGTAATGGCGTAGCGTAGCTTTATTTTTTAATAAACTACCCATTTTAGCCAGTAGCTCCTGCGTGCTGAAGGGTTTATTGATATAGCCATTTGCCGCTAATTCATAGCTTTTGATTTTATTGGCAATCGTATCATAAGAAGTCATTAGGATAATCGGGATGTGTTTGGTCTTCGGGTTACTTTTCAAATGCTTGCATAATTCATATCCATCCATGATGGGCATCATAATATCGCTGATCACCATGTCGATCGGATTATTCCTAATATATTCTAAAGCTTCCTGTCCATTGTGAGCGATGATGACATGATAGGATTCCAGTAATTTATTCTTAAATAGTTCTGCCAGATCAGTATGATCTTCTACCAGAAGAATTTTATGCGTATTACCTTCTGACGGAATATCAAATCTTATTTGGCTGTTATCAGTGTAAATAACGTCGTCTATGAGCTCAATTGTAGCATTTAATTCGAGATCAGGGTCATCCGGAAGCTCGGATACAAAATTATCCACCGGTATAGTGAGTGTAAATTGTGTTCCAGCTTCAATGCTGCTCTTTACATCAATCTGTGCGTTTATGCGCTTTGTGAGACCTACAACCAGAGCTAGACCAATGCCATTATTGTCATAATAATTGCCGGTTGACTTTTGTCTGAAATAAGGTTCAAATATTTTTTCAATCTGGTCCTGTGGTATATAACTGCCCGTATTGCTTACATGAATAACAACTTCATTGGTATCTTTTGAAACGCATAGTACAAGAGCTATCTGGCCACCCACCTCACAGTTTTTAAACGCATTGCTCAGCAGGTTGCTGATTATTTTTTCCAGTTTATCGAAGTCGAGGTCGACATTTACTTCTGTTGATGGGTTTTCAAATCGATATTTAATGTTTTTACGGTCGAATAAAGGCGCAAACATCGAAAAGATATTTTGACAAAAGATGACTAGGTCTCCGTTAATGGTATTTAATGGCAAATTACTGCTTTCAATTTCTCTAAATTCCATTAATTGACTTATCAGGAACGTAAGCCGTTTGATATTTTTTTGGGAGATTTCATATTCCTTGATGTTTTCAATCTTATGATTGGAAAAAAGGTCTTCCTGTATCGCCATAATAATAGCTAAGGGAGTCTTAAGTTCATGAGACATATAGGTGAAAAAATCAAGCTTACTTTTATTCAGTTCCTCTAATTTAGACGTTTCTACTTCGGCTAGTTTTATCTTCAAGATTTTCAAATGCCGTCTTTTTAAGAACTTTCTAAATAGGATGAGGGCCACAATCACCAATGCTCCATATACCCACAACATAATATCGCTCAACAGGAAATGGGGTTTGATTTTGATCAGCATTTTTTTTGTAGCAATGATATTATTGTTCAGATCTACTAACTTAATATGGAGTTCGTAATTTTTTGATTTTAAGGAAGTAAAAGTTATTGTTCCTGAAGCTTTCGAAAGTTCATACCAACGCTTGTCAATGTCTTTTAAAGTATAAAATATGCGATAGTTTTCGCGGCTTTGCGGATCGAAATTTACTTGGTTCACCTCAATAGAAATCATATTTTCATCATAAGGGAGTACAATTTCATTCGTATGATCAATGCCTTTTTCAAAATACTTTTTGTTCCTAAGTTGGCTGATATTAAATATTTTAAAATCAGAAAAGTAGAGTAAAGGTTTATGTGTTGGGCGTGGGTCTAACTGTGGCGCCTTAAAAAAACATATTCCGTCAACAGACCCAAAGTATAAGGTGTCATTATAATAGTAGGCAGAACGTTCGTTAAACCAGGATGTGTTTAAACCCCAGCTGACATTAAAATTTTTAATGGTCCGGTCTGTATCAACACAGTACAAGCCATTTGTTGTTGATAGCCAGTACCGCTTCAGGTTGTCTTTCTTGATACCATGTATTTGAACATTGATTTTTCCTCGACCAGGATAAGGAAGTAGATGACCATCTCTGTCAATAAAATAAAGGTAGTTTTGCTTTGTTCCTAAAAGGACATTTTCTCCATCAAGGAGCATCGAAAGAAATTGTATCCTATTTCCCTTATTCAGCTCTTTCTTATATATTTTAGTTGTCTTTTTACTCCAATCATAACAGATGATCTCATCGAGGCAGCAAATCCATATCAGATGATCGTTTACCATGATGTCATTTATCGTCGAGCTCGTTTTAAGTAGCGTTGTAAAATTATCTTTATGGCGGTCATATATGCTTACAAAACCATCTGTCCCCACAAGTAGATAATCCTTGTTGAAGTTTCGGATGGAGAATATTCTATTATTCGGTAAAGATGACGCGATGTTCTTATCATATTCATAATGCTTGATTTTGCTTCCCTGGTCAGCTAAACAGTATAAACCGTTTGATTCAGACCCAGCCCAAATATTTCCCTGAGCATCTTCTTCCAGTGATATGATATTATCACTGATTTTGCTTTTTTCCTGATTAAACCTTTTTATTACCTGTGATTGTCCATTGTATACATTTATCCCGATGGCGTTGGTTGCAACCCAAAGCTGTTTTTTTGATGACATGAGAATATTGTTGATTACGATTCCACGGGCTCTTCCGGGATTGGTGACGTGTAAAAAATCTAACCATGAATCATTTTTCGAGAGACAGAATGCTCCATTAAAATAAGTCCCCAATATCATGTCATCAAACTTACTTTTGTAGATTGCGCAGACTGTAGAATTAAGTTCATTGTCAAAGTTCTCTATTAACATCCGATATTCTGTATACTGGTTGATATAATCAAATACAGCTACACCTTTGTTATGACCTATCCAAAGTCTGCCCTCTGCGTCTTCGGCAATACTACATACATTTTGAATCTGTGCGGGTTGCGGTAGCTGCGCCTTAAATTTATTTTGGATGGGATCGAAGCGCAGTATACCGTGTCTTTTTGTTCCTACCCAGATCAGATTTTTGTTGTCACAGTACAGCGAGGTGATGAGCACATCCCTGTCGTAGCTCTCGGCGAAATTAAAACTGGCTAAAACATTCCCTTTTTTGTCACATTTAGCAACGGTGGTGAAGGTAGCTCCCCATAGGTTACCTTGATTATCCGCCTGAATCCTATTAAAATATACATCGTTATTGAGTATAGAAATTTTTTGTTCATCCCATTTGTATAACGTGTTGTTGCAGAGTATTACTACAGCATCTATTGTCAAGGCCAAGGCTTTCGACGTATTATGCAATTCGGCTTTGATCAATAGCTTATAATTATTACTTGTGAAATCATAGCTATATATGCCATTATCGGCAGCGATGATCATTTCCTGTTTAAATGACTTAATTTCGATGATTTTGCCCGGTTGAAAAATAGAGTCACTCATCGACTTTGGATTACCCATTATGTGGGCGCCATCATATAAGTTGATGCCATCGCTCGTTCCTATCCAGACACGCCCAATAGGGTCTTCCGAGATTGCGGTTACCCGATTTGAGAGTAGGCCATTTTCTTGTGTCAGCTTATTATATTTTCTGATATGCTGTGCATCCAGCGATAGACAAATAAACAGTAGATAACAAAATATGAAAAACGTTTTTAGAGTCATTTTCTTTAGGCTTTGCTTATTTATCAAATAAACAACTATGTATAGATTAATAAATATAATATCGTTTATTTAATTGTAATATCGTTCAGTTTCTCAAAAAAAAATGATGAAAAATTAAATTCATCCATATTTAAACCATATTATCTTTTTTAGTTGGAATAACTCCTTATTTTCGGGACGATGTTACAGATCATACCTTGTTTTGTTGCATCAGATAACCAATAACCAAATTTTTGAAAGAGATGAACCGAAAAAAATTAAACCGTAGTCTGCTCTATTTTCTCTTTGTTTTTATACTAGAGCCACCTCTCGTTCATGCGGCTTGGAGAACAAAAGCTATTTCTATTGACCGATATCGCGAACAGGAAATCCGCAGCGGGCGTGTCCTTGACACGCAAGGAATTCCACTTGTTGGTGCAAATATCAAAATAATGGGAACGCAGACAGGCACCAAGACCGATAGTGAGGGACGGTTTAGTATTAGCGTTCGTTCTGGACAGAGTCTGCAAGTCTCATTTTTGGGTTATAAACAGACTGTTGTTCAGGTCGAATCTGGCGTGGGAGAAATAATGGTCAAACTCGAGCAGGACAGTTTTGGACTACAAGATGTCGTTGTAGTAGGATTTGGAAAACAAAAAAAAGTAAATCTCACGGGGGCCGTCACATCTGTCTCAATGGCTGATATAGAAAGCCGTCCTATCACAAATGCTTCTATGGCGCTAGCTGGAAAAGTGGCCGGACTGCAAGTAACTCAAAGTTCAGGACAGCCAGGTGCTGATGGCGGTACACTAACGATCCGCGGGATCGGTACATTGAACAATGCATCACCTTTGGTCATAATAGACGGGTTTGAAGCAGCAATTAATGATGTAGATCCCAAAGATATCGCCTCCATATCCGTACTAAAAGACGCTGCATCGGCATCCATATATGGCAATAAAGCGGCTAATGGTGTTATTTTGATTACGACAAAAAGGGGGCAGGAAGGAAAACTGAAAATAAAATATGATGGATACGCCGCAGTCCAACAAGTGACGCGGTATCCAAAATTGTTGAATTCCTATGATTATCTAACGCTACTGAATGAAGCGAAAATAAATTCAGGTTTCCAGCCGCAGTATGACGATGAATATATAAGCCATTATAAAGATATTAAAGACCCTGTGCGCTATAGGGATTACAATTGGGCAGATTTCTATTTTAAGCCTGCATTACAGCAAAACCATTATTTACAGCTTAGTGGCGGCAAGGAAAATATTGTTTATGCCATTTCCGCAGGATACCTCAATCAAAAAGGTATTGTTGAGGGGACAAATTACGATAGATATAATTTCCGATTCAATACCCAGCATTCATTTTTAAACAATAAAGCACATCTGGGGCTTACTGTGTCGGGCTATATTGGCACGACAAAAGACCTGATCGAAGGAGCTGGAGCAACGATTGCCCGGATTACCCAAATGGCGCCGTTTGTAATCCCAAAAATAGAAGGTTACGGATGGACCGATTGGTTCTATAGCGATGCAATTAAAGAAGCAGGGGGAGGGCAGACCTTTGATAATAGCAATTTAAATACAATCGCCAATTTGACTGTTAACCTTACGCCCCGGCTCACATTTGAAAGTGCATTGAGCTATGTGACCAATAATGATCGGCAGCTCTCTTATGCGCCAAATGTAGATCTATTTCTGGTTACCAGGGCCGCCGACGGAACCAGCATCATTGGAAAAAACAATTCTAGAGAATCTTCCATTAGCAAAAGCTCAAATAAATATGGTACTATTTCCAGCTGGGCAAACCTCAATTATGCTTATGACTTGGCAAAAGATCATCATTTTAAAGCTCTGGTAGGTTTTCAGCAATTTCAATGGAAAGGCAATTATTTCCAGACATCAATCAGGCGGCTGTCCGCCAATCTGCCTTACTTTAGTGTGGGCGACCCTTCCTCTGCCAAAAATAATGATTGGGGAAGTAAGGAAACCTCCATTGGATTTTTCGGAAGGTTAAATTATGATTATAAGGGCAAATATCTATTTGAGGGCAACTTGCGGTACGATGGCGCTTCCAAGTTTGCACGAGGCCATAAATGGGGGACATTTCCTTCATTTTCTGCTGGATGGCGTCTATCCCAAGAACGTTTTTTCAAGAATATTACCTTCGTTCAGGATCTAAAGATAAGGGGATCCTGGGGGATACTCGGCAACCAAAATATTGGCAACCCCTATGCTGGTGCTGATATATTAGCATTGGGAGGAAGGCAGAACAACTATATTTTTAATAATATCGACAACGTAGGCGCTGCCGTCTCGGTGATCGCCAACAAGGGGCTTACCTGGGAACAGACGACACAGACTAATATCGGTATTGATCTACAGATTTTTAAGGATTTTAGTGTAACAGCCGACTACTATATTAAAAATACAAGTGCTATTCTGCTACAACTGCCTATTTCCAGTACCTTCGGTTTTACAGAAGTCCCCTTTCAGAATGCTGGTAAAATGCGCAACAAAGGACTTGAGGTGGCGCTGGGATACCATAAGAAAATCAATGAATGGCTCTTCAAGGCCAATGTAGCCGTCGCCCACAATCAGAATCGTGTCACTGATCTGAAGGGAATGAGTCCAATTATTTTCGACGGTGCAATATTAAAAGAAGGCGTAGAGTCCACTTCGTTATTTGGATACGACACCGAAGGTATATATCAGAGTGAAAGTGAGATTCAGCAGCACCTCCGGACCTTCGATGAGGATGGGTATTCCTTGTTAAATTCATACGCAGGCCTGCGAGCTCAACCCGGAGATGTTAGGCTGAAGGATCAGAATGGTGATCGTATTATAAATGATAAGGATAAAGTGGTTTTGGGGCACACTTCTCCAGATTATATATTTTCTGCAGACCTTAATGTTCAATACAAGGCTTTTGAGCTGCGTACTCTTTTGGAGGGTACACAGGGGGGCAGAGGATGGAGTGCAGGACAGCTCGTTACACCATTTTTTAACGGTGGGTATAATGGGGCTAGTTGGCTTATGGACAGGTGGACACCTGAGCAGCCCAATAATACCTATCAACGTGTTTACTTTGACAATCAACGGAGCAATTTAAAGTCTAGTTATTTCGTAGAAGACCTCTCATACATTCGGGTCAAAAACATAGAATTCAGTTACAGCCTAGCTGATCAGGCACTTCGTAGGCTTTCGATCCACGGCTGTAGATTTTTTATAAGCGGACAAAATCTGCTGACTTTGACAAACTATAAAGGTTTTGACCCTGAAGCTTCGGGCAATCCGAGAGAAGGGACAAGGATCGGAAACTATCCACAAGTAAAAACCTACACCGTTGGCGTGAATTTGACATTCTAAACTAATCGACATGAACTCAAAACTATTGCTTTATATATTTATTATTTCAGGAATGCTATCCGCTTCCTGCCAAAATTATCTGGATACGGTACCCGAGGACAAAGTAACCCCTGAAAGCTTTCTGACAGGAGCGGAGCAAGCTAACACGCTATTAAACGGAGTATACAATCAATTGTACTATGACAGTCCTGATAAGATGGTTCCTTATGTTTACGACAATATGAGTGATAATTCCTTCAATTCGCATTCCTGGGATCCTGCGCCACAATTTGCGTCTGGTACACAGACGGGTGACAGTGATTTCACATTGGTCAAATGGAAATATAACTTTAGAGGTATCTCACGTGCAAATTCATTGCTCAAAGGGCTCGCTGGTGCAGATGCGATCGCTAATTCGGACAAGGCTAAAATAAGTGCTGAAGCGCGTTTTTTAAGAGCGTACTACTATTTTGACCTGGTCTGTTTTTATGGGGAGGTACCCATTTTAGACGAACAGACCATTTTAAACAATCCCGAACGGGGCAAATTGGATGCGGTACTATCGTTTATAAACAACGATCTTGATTATGCCATAGACCAGCTTCCGGTCGCGTTAGGAGGAGAGCGTGCATCCAAAGGCGCGGCTTTGATGTTGAAACTTCGGGTGGCCGAATGGATGAACAAGCCCGAGCTTGTCATTTCCCTAGCCCAACAGATACAAAAACTGGGTTATCAACTATATTCTAATTACTTCGAGCTTTTTCAGCCAGCCGGTATTGAGCAAAAAGATAACCCTGAGATTATCTTTAAGATCAACTATGCCAAAGATCTGCAGAGCAGCGAGGTTTCTAAAATCTTTGGCAATTGGAACAACTTTACGCCGACTCTCCAGATGGTTGATAGTTATTATACTACGAATGGATATCCAATCCGTGACATCCGTACCACCAATGGTGCATTTATTGCAGGCGATCCTAGTTATAATAAAGACCGCCCTTTTGACAATCGTGATCCGCGGTTGCAGCTCTCCATCGTTGTTCCCGGTTCCGAGTTTAGGTTAGATGGACAAGGTTGGTATCAGGCACATTACGTACCGGCCAACTGGGATGTCGCCACATCTTTTACAGTCCGTAAGTTTGTTGACCCCTATCTCAAAACATTGACCAATGAAACTACAGATCGAATTGTAATGCGTTATGCAGAAGTGTTGCTTGCCTGGGCTGAGGCAGAGAATCAGCTTCATGGCCCGACAGCTCAAGTTTACGAACTGCTCGACAGAGTAAGATCACGTGTTGGGATGGTGAAAGTATCTCAAGCGATGCCAAATATTTCCCAAGCCGTTATGACAGAAGTAATTCGCAATGAGAGACGTGTAGAGTTTTTTGCGGAGGGAAGGCGATGGTTTGATGTTCGACGCTGGAAAATAGCCGAAACCGTTATGGTCGATGCATTGGGTTATGATAAATCCAAGCTTTCCTGGTATTCGGACGGCAACATTACAACCTACTGGCAGTATATCCCTATTGTCGTTGACCGTAGGTCTTTTAATCCCAACAGAGATTATCTCTGGCCGATACCGAATGAAGAGCTCAATGCTAACCCCAATATTAAACAGAACTCAGGATACTAATCGTTCAATTATCGTAAAACTGAAACGAATGAAAACACAATATATCTATTTTTTCATACTCCTATTATTCATGTCCTGTACAGAAAAAATAGAGTATGTTAACCCTACTTGGGTACAACAGCTGTTACCGATGAATAGCACACAAATAAAAATTGATTATTTTGACAATGAGACGATGCAGGAATTCAGCTGGGTACAGCGGGAAGGAGCTACCTATACGTTAATGTTGGACGTTGACGAGAATTTTGGCAATCCAATCCGTTACGAAGTTGGAGCAAAAGCCAGCTATAAAATTACCAATCAGGAATTTTTAGATGATCTGAAGAGATTAAACCCATCATTTAAAAATTCAGGTCGTTTTTTTTGGAAGCTAGAACAGCGAAATCAAGGAAAAGTCGAGAGCGTATGGCGCTATTTTGATGCTTTGGTTTCAGTATCCAGCTTTGTAGACCCCCGGGATCAAGAACATTATAAGGCACTACAATTTGTCTTGCCAGGCGGCAAGCTTGTTACTATGATGTCGGAGAACCTTAGGGCAACAGTATATGCAGACGGTACAGCCCTTCCGCTACTTCGAAAACTAGCACCTGAAGACAGTCCAGCTGCTATTCGTAATCTTGCCGGTGGATTTTATCCATGGGGCACAGTCGTCCGTGATGAAGCCATCGCAAGGGAGAAAACCCTGGCTGGCGAAAATATTCAGGGCATTTGTCCTGATGGCTGGCATGTTCCTGCGTTAGCAGAGTGGAAAGAAGTCATCAATCACCTCGGACCAAACTCAGGTAATAAAGTCAAAAATCCGCAGTTCTGGATTCAAAATGGAGCAATTACAGATGAGGTCAAATTCAATATTGTGCCCTCGGGATTTTATTGGAATGAAGGACTTTCGTTTCTCACCGATCCGGGGACTATGTGCGGATTCTGGACTTCGTCGCCGGCTTTAAAAGGATATCAATATTCTTGGGAAACACTCTCAGCGGACCGTGCGGGTGAAGCATCGGCGGTGATTATTTACAATGATCCCGGTAATCCGGATATCAATACACAATCAAGGAGCAGCGCAGGCGGAGGTAATTTCCACTACAATGTACGTTGTATCATGAACTAAATTTAAGTTAGCCATTATGAAAAATAATATATATATCAGTTTCGTTTTCCTTAGCATCAATCTGTTTTTTTCCTGCAAAAACGATAATGAATTTTATGAGGTCGGTTTTCAGCCGACTATATTGCTCAAACCGGTGGCAGATTCACTGGTTATATTAGATAAGAATAATCCAAGCATGCTGGTCGGATTCGAGTATTTTTCAAAGAGACCCTATATAGATTACAATCTCCTTCTTGCTGTAGATCCCGCACTGACCACTGAAAGAAAAGTGATATCTGCCGGAGTAGGTGAAAAATATTTTTTGACTCACTTTGTTCTGGATTCGCTGATGAATACGATGCATTTTAAATTAGGTGAACAAGGAGATATTTATTGGAAAGTTGAAGCTAAAAATTCCGAGTTCAGCACGACCGATGAGGTACGACGCTTAAAAGTACAGCGGTTTAAATAACGGTTAACCATAAACTTAAAAATAGAAATTATGAATAGAAAGTATATTCCAAAGGTGCTCTTATTCTTCATTGGCTCAGTTTTATTGGCCGGGATTCTAACAGGCTTTAAATGGATGTCTGATCAAAATGATGAAAAGATAACGATCATTATGTTTGGTGATTCGATTACCAAAGGGGGAGATTGGGCAACATTATTAGGACGTAGCGACGTCAAAAATAGCGGTTTCCCTGGGTTTACCACCTCACATCTGGTCTGGCTATTAAAAGAAAACGTTATTGATTTAAAACCTCGCGTATGTTTTCTCGAGGGCGGTATTAATGATATCGGTGTGGGGATCCCTTTGGAACGTACCAAGAGCAATTACCGTTCGCTCATAGATGGGCTGAAAGAACATCAGATTGTACCCGTCGTCCAGTCTATTCTGTATCAGCAGGATAATCCGGAGAGTAAGGTGCAGGTCGATAGCCTCAACAGCTATTTGAATGCCTATTGTCAAAGCAAAGGAGTTTACTATTTAGATTTAAATACCAAACTTAGTTCGCCTGCAGGCCTCAAGGCTAAGTACACTACTGATGGCACTCATATCAACCAAGAAGCTTATGGGATATGGGCGACCGAAGTCAGGAATCTTTTAAAATCTATATTATAGTATTGATCTTATAAATCGTTTTTTATGACACGATTAACCTTTTTTAGGCTTGGAATACTGGTGCAATTACTGTTAGGTTGGACAGATTTAAGTTCAAAAACTATCAATGTTACACATTTTGGAGTGCTACCGGATGACGGGCTAGACGACCGTTACGCTTTACAGTTGATTTTGGATGGGCTTCACGATGGTGATAAAATATATTTTCCCGTAGGCATCTATACTTTTTCTGCGTCTTTGAGACTGTCGGGTAAAAAGGATATTGAGATCTATGGGGGCAGCGATTCCAATACATCCACGCTTATGGCTACCGGGTTCGATCCGTTCAGTTCCAATGTCAGCTGGACTAGTTTATTGGAAGTCAGCGACTGCAAAGATCTTATTATGCACGACCTTTTTATTGATGTCGATCGGCCCGTAAGTATCAATGGCACCGTCGTAGGGACTGGTGACAGTTCGGACGGGTCATTCTATGAAATTGATCTTTTATCTGAGTTTTCTGAATATGCGGATCGTTTAGCTGAGCTCAAGATCATGCATCAGCTCAGCTACAATGCCGATGGAACACCCAATTATCATATTTCCACACATTATGATCTAAAGAGCGGAAACTGGCCACGCATCGAAAAGCTAAGTACCTTACGTCTGAAAATTTATAATAATGATTCTCATAAACTCTGCAAAGGCGAACTTATCAATCTAAGACTAAAGATTACGGGCAATCCCTGCTTTAGTTTTTTAGGTGTCAACACATTAACAATGCGCGATATCACTATCTGGCAATGGCCTGCATTTGCGATGTATGTATCCGATCTAGCCGATAGTCGTCATCGCTCTGGGGATATGACGCTGGAGCGTATTCGTATGAAACCCAAACCAACTTCCGGGCGTTTGATGTCGGTTAGTGCGGATGGAATACATGTAGCCTCAATGGCGGGTACGTTTAAAGCCGAGCATTGTGAATTTGTTGGACTGGGCGATGATGCTATCAATATTCATAGTCGTTTGTGCCATATCGGCAAGATTTGTGCTGACTCGGTTTTATTGATCAATGGTTGGACGAAAGCTCCCGTCGAAGATGATTGGGCCTTCAAGGATGATATTATCGAATTTTTGGACGGTAAAACAGGCTTGCCCAAGGGCAAAGCAAAGGTCAAGTTTCGCGGCAAAGGAAAGTATCAATTAAAATCTATCCCGAAGAATGTCAATGTAGGCGATTTTGCGGCAAAAGACACGCGTACACCATCGACCATTATACGGGATTGCATGGTTTCAAACAGCCGTGCTCGCGGATTTGTAGTTCAGTCCAAGAAAGTTGTGATCAGCAATAATAAAATATGGAATATTTCTGGTCCGGCGATTTTACTTTCCTGTGATATGGACCGCTGGTTTGAAGCGACAACCGTGAAAAAGGCCACTATAACAGGCAACAGGCTAGATAATTGCAGTAACTACCTCAGATGGGACGATACCCTGACAGGTTATGGCGCCATAGCCGTTAAGACAGGACATGAAATAGGAGGGATTGACAAGCCCGCGGGAGTACATCAAGATATAACCATCCAGGCAAATACGGTCAACGACTGTGCAAATTCGGCAATCTTTGTTTCTTCGACTGATGGCGTTAAAATTAGAAAGAATAGAATCGAGAATTGTAGTAATCGTTCCAGTATTCCATATTTTGGGAATTATGCGATTTACTTAAAAAATTGCATCAATGTCAAGGTTGCAGATAATATGTTTAGCGAGGCGAATGAATTGGTAGGGAGAGACTAGTTGTTCTCTCGGCACTGCTGTCTTTAGCGACATAGGAAGGAGCGAGCTATGTCGATTTCTTTGGCGGTCGCTCTACCAGCTATGAGAAGAAGATGCAGGGAATGTACAGTAGTGTCATAGAAACGCTCAAGCAACATGTCCGGCAATATGCTATTATCGGGCTATGATAGGCTTCATCGATCCAATGGCATATAAAAAATGAGAAACCCTATAAATCTATATCGTTTACAATAATACTAATATTATTAGTATTATTGTAGAATGAAACCACTAGAAATCTTTTGCCGAAATCGGGTAATGTACGCTCAAATTACCGTGCATGATAAAAGCATGGGCATGAAAGATTATCATCTTTACAACAAAA
>CABFKO010025199.1:0-20964 GCA_901766855.1 Panagrolaimus sp. ES5 | reverse complement strand
ATTTTTATAATTAATTTTTTACTTTGACAAATTGGTGTTGCAATAAATCCAGCAATGTCGTTATTAAAGAGAGTGCATACAGTACTTGATGGACCAATAAAGATATAATTGTCGTCTTGACAGGAAAATTGAACATGTTGTCCTAGAGTATAAGAATCTTGTTGAGGTGTTAAAATTAATCCTTCAATCAATGGTAGTGTACATGCTGGGGCTTTCATAACTGGGCACGAAGGTGTAACATTCCAAAATGAATTACTTTGACATTCAATTACATTTAATATTTGTGAATCAATACAATAAATTTCAAGTATTTCACCAACTAATCGTAAACTTCTTATTGGTTGTAAAATAGCATTATAAAGATTAACTTCAGTACATCTTTTACCTTTTTAAATACAGTAATTATTTTAAGAAGAAATATTCAAAAAAAACTTACGAACAACTGTAATATCGGGTGATACAAATAATTGCTCAGGAAATTCTTTATTAAGCATTTCTAAATAATTGTAAATTGCAAAAGTTTCATTTGGGGTATCTAAATCACAGGAATAATTTCCAAGACCATTTACACACATTGTCCCATATGAACAAAGGGAATAATTCATGGCACATTCATCAATATCAACACAAGGACCAGATTCATTATAATTTTGCCAATAGCCATATTGACATTCACATCTGCAGGCATTATATCCTTCAACCTTTCTTGCAATGCCATTACCACAATCAAAATGGGAGCAATTTAAAACTGTATAAATTTCCTTTGGTCATTGTTTAAGGGAATATACTAAAACTTACATTCACATTTTGGTAAAGGTTTATTCCAATGTCCTTCAACATTACAACTTGCAATATTACTTCCATTTATAGCATATCCATCAAGACATTTTACTGTAACATTTGTATCTGCTATTATATATTCAGCATTTGAAATTTCAAGTTTTCCATTTTCAATTGTTGCTTCTGTTATTAAACAAATTGGTACTAAATTCTATTTTTAATTATTTCTTTTTTTAGAAAATGCTTAATCCCTTACATTTGCAATACATTTCAGGGGTTGACCAATTTCCATTTTCTTGACAAATTCTCACCGCACTTCTCCCACGCATAGAACCTTTTTTACATTCATAATATGCATAACTCAAATATGTTGTATTTTGAAATGGTGTTTCTATTAATGTTGCATTTAAATCGACCTCTGTCCGATGTGATAAATTAATATATTCATTTTCAGGGAATGTGCAATTAATCACTGAAAATAAATTACCTTTGAAAAAAGTTACATTTTTAATTTGATTATTTCTTAATTTTTTGTTATCACCGTTTCAACCTGTGAAAATTATTTCAGTTTAAAAAAACAAGTTTTGTCTTGAAAAATAAATGTCTGTTATTTTTCTTCTGTTTAACCCCTTAAGAAAAGAAAAGAAAGACAAAAAAAAGGTTTACTTATGTGCTCGTTACCCCCTTTTTTCTTCAATGTTATGGATTTTTCTTTCATTGCATCAGCTTTTTATGAGAATAATAAATTAATTGTTTAAAAGGAGGCTAAAAAAGCAATATAAAACGTATAAATGTGGCAAAAATTTTCAAGTTAGTATTTTGGGCATTCAGAATTTTTGACTTTTTTAAATTTTGGGGGTTCCAGCTTTCAAAAAATTTTTAATTCAAGGATTTTGGTCATTGTAATTAATTTTTTTATCCTCAAAAATGTTTTGCTATAATATGTTTACGTGAAAAAGCTAAAACAAATACTTTTTTAGCTATTCCAAAATAATGACTAAAATCAGTCAAATTAGTTTTTATAAACAAATCTCTTTTTTTCATAATAATCATTTTCAAATAATCGTTAATTAAACGGAACAGAAAGATCTTGTCAATGTAGAATAGAGGGTTAAAAAAACGTCCATTGCGCAACCACAAACTATTCATCAAACAGGTCGGTCAATGACGGCAACAATCTCTATCTTTTTTTTTCTCCTTCTCTCTATTGTTCAAAAGTCATTATCACGCGATTACAATAGAATTTTATTTAAAAAGATTAGAAAAATTTTGTTATGCTTTTTAGTAAACAAAAGACATTTTTAATTTTTATGTTTTTAGGGATAAAAAAAATGATAAGTTGGATAGATATTATTCTTTTTGGATCATTTGGTTTTACATTATTATATTTTTCAACGTCATTGTTTAAAAAATTGGTTGCTTGGTATCAAGCATATTGGAATTATTATCATCATACAGACGCCTACACATTTGAGCCAGAAATGAACAGACGCCGCTCAACGGAAACCGGAAACCGGCATCGGATAGGTCTAGTTTCTTTTTCTCTCTATTGCTTTCTTTTTCTTCTACTTCTAAGGCTTTCGGTAAACCATTAATCTTTTCTTTTATGCAAGCTTGGCGCCAAAACAAGGTTAAGCTTGAAGCTTTTTTCATAAAAAAATAAAGAAAATGAAACAAAGTAAGGAAAAACATACGAGCTTTTTAAGATTTTATTTTTTATGCCCAAAAACATTTTTTTTCGTTTATGACGCCGCCTATTCGTTTATTTTTTTGCAATTTTTTTTAAAACATAAAAATGCCATTGAGACATTTTTTCCTTCCTTCTGAAAAGTTTTTAAAGGTATAAAAAAGGGTATAAACAATAGTATTTTTTTATTCTTCAGATAGTGAAGCTTCAATTCAAAGTAGAAAGCTAATGGTTGAAAAAACTGATTCTTGTTTAAGCCGGGAACATAGCAGTGGATTAGGATCTCATTTAGATATTACTCATGATGATGATAGTACAGAATGTATTACACCAACAAATAAGGTTTGTTTATTGGGAGTGTTTAAAGGAGATGTTTAAAAAGCATTATAGGATGGTCTTAATGACATGATAAAAGCTTATTCATCCATTATTAGCCATATTGGAGAAGATGTTAACCGACAAGGATTGGTTAAAACTCCTGAAAGAGCTGCAAAAGCTTTACTTTTTTGTACCAAAGGGTATGAAGAGAATTTTGATGGTGTGTTTTTATTGTTGTTTTTCGAATTAAAAGAAAAAATAAATTATAGACATTATCAACAAAGCTATCTTCGATGAAGATCATGATGAAATGGTTATTGTTCGAGATATTGAAATGTTTTCCCTTTGTGAACATCATTTAGTTCCATTTTTGGGAAAAGTACATATTGGATATTTACCAAATCGAAAAATTTTGGGTCTTAGCAAGCTTGCTCGTGTTGTTGAAATGTACAGTCGACGTCTACAAGGTAAATCAAAAAATTTTTGTCTTTTAAACAAAAACTTTAATTTTTTAATGCGCTTTATTGCAGTCCAAGAAAGATTAACAAAGCAAATTGCAACTGCAATTTTACAAGCGATTCAGCCAACTGGTGTTGGAGTTGTTATTGAAGCTTGGTAAGTTGTAATTTTCTTTTTTCTTTTATCACTGTAATCCTGCTTATTTAATTAATCTACTTTTTACATATGTATAATACACATAATTTTAAGTCATATGTGTATGATGATGCGTGGAGTACAAAAAATTAATGCAACTGCAACAACAAGTTGTATGCTTGGAGTATTTCGTGAAGATTCAAAAACTCGTGAAGAATTTCTTACTTTAATTTCAAAAAGATCATCATCATAAAATTTCAATTCATTATCAGCCACACTGAATAAAAGTTTAATCGAAAATGATCGGATAAAGCTTTGTATCAATTTAGACCCGTGTCTTTGTTCTTTTTTTAATTTTTACAGAAAACCCGCGTATTTGAAATTTTAAATTTAAAAAATGATTTTTTGTGCTTTGGAATTTTGAAATAATAAAAATCTATGCTTTTACAAACCTGTACATTCAAAACTTGAATTCCATTGATTTTTTTCACATTCAACAAGCGTTGGCTTTAAAGGAAAATATCCTATTTGACATTGATAATAAAAGCTTTGGCCATCTGTTTCATTAACGTCAACAATAAATCCGTTTGTTATATTTGGATAAATGCATTTTGTGCCTAAAAAGCATACGATGAAAAAAACCTTCATTTTTTCACGTGTTTTTTCTCCTACTTTCACAATCCGGTGGTAGAGTATCCCATTTTCCTCCTTTTTCACAACTTCCTTTTTTGGCAATTAAATGTGGAGAAGAAATACAGCTATAATCGACAGAAGAACGATAAACATGTGGAAATGTTTCAAATTTTGCAATTACTTGATTACTGTAGGCTGGTTTTGGGCAATCTTAAAAAAGTATTTTGAAAAGCATATAATTTGTTTAATAATGATATTTTAAAAAGCATACCAATAGAATATGAAATTTGTGCAGCAAAATATTTTTGTGTTGAATGCATTTGAAGAATAGCTTTATGATATTTTGTTTGATGTGAAAGAATGGGTAAAGAATTTGCATCAATTAATATTTTTTCATAATTTGTTTCAATCTAGATTTTGCAATGTTTTTTTAAATTATATTTCTTATAAATGTAATGTAAGACATACCGTAATCGAATCTTTATTTGTAAGATTTAAAACATCAAAATAAAAAGTTATTCCACATTCTTCACTTTCACATGGAACTTCAATTATCCATGAACAATGAAAAGGATTTCGATTGTCTTCATTTTGAAAACCAGGTGATTCAATTTGGCCAAAACTTTCATTAAGAAAAATATTTATACATGCTAAAAAACTGTTTATGAAAATGATTTTCGGCGATATTTTTTTTTACTTTGTTGAAAATCTATTACAATTCCAGCAGCTCCAGGACTATTTTTTTCAGAATGAAATTCAAAAATTAAATATGGTAAATGAGTTGCAAAAGCAGTTGGAGGAGAATTTGCGTGCCCAAACATTCCAATAATTGCTTCATTTTCATTTTCGTTTCCACTTTCATAAATTTTAAGCCAATCTCCAAAAGCTAAATCAAATGTTGGAATTTGTACCCCCAAAAGTGTTGATCCTCTTTTTGTAATTACCCATCGACAATCCAATAATGGACGATATTTTCTTCCATCATATAATTGTGCCGGAGTTGTAATTATTCCATTCCACGTATCAAATTTTGTAATGCAAGACGTTGTCTCTTTAAAAAAAGAAAACTTACATACAATTTAAACAGAGAACCTTCAAAACCAAAAGAATTTTACCTTCCGCAGAATACTGTAATTGAAATCCTCTTATGCTTCCATTTGCTTTTTCGTTATCAATATTATGTAAACTTGGTCGATACCGTATTCTTAACTCATTATCAACAAATAAATGTGTAAAGGGGCCATTATTGGAAAGCTTTAAATTTTCTCCGGTTGCAAATCCTTCAACTGATAATTCATCATCGGGTAACATTTTTAAATCCAAAAACTGTAAGATTTTTGTCAATTGTAGAAAAAAAATATTATTATATTTTTACATTTAATTGTATAATTGTACCAGGTTTTTGTGAAATATGCCATTCACAAAATTTATTTCCATCAAAAATGCATGAAGTTGCAGGAGCATGAATAACGCCAAATTTATCAGTAAAAACTGGAGCTTTTGAAAACAGTTTTGCCGGACAATTAGCTTCATCCGATGCATCAGAACAATGTGTCAGATCATCACACCGAGCATTTCCAGGGATACATTGACTATTATCTTGACAACGAAAATCATCTTAAGAACTGTTTTTTGAAAATACAATTTTGTTTAATCAAAAAAAGCAGACCTTCAAAACATGTAAATGTTTGGCATACGGTAGGTAGATAAAGTGCCTGACGTTGAACTTTCCATCCATATGCATCACCATTTGTGTAATTAAGATTATATGAAATGGCACTTTCAGGAAAAGAAGGAATTTTTGGCTCTCCTTTTGCCCATAATGGAGTATAAAGTGATATGATTTTACCCGTTGTAACAACTTTTAATGGCGGATATAAAGAACAATTAAAATATGGAATATCTACATTTGTACAGTAAGAAGTGGTGTCCCCACCCATATCAAAATAAAAACCAGTCCAAATTTCTGAAGAAGTATTTTGAAAAGCTGCCGGTAAATTAGTAAGATTCGAATAAATAAATTTTGCTAAATCAACAGATTTATACCAATTTGGTAAATTTAAAGGTTGAGAATAATTATTTCTAAATTTTTTTATATAGAAATAAAAACAGCTGACCATTTTTTTTGAAAAAAGAAACTTACTCTGGAGAAAAACATAAAGCATTTGCATCATCAAAATTAACAATTTGTACCGTACCATTATTGGTACCAATTTTAAAGCATTGTGTTCCAATAATGTACCATTTTCCATTTTCTGGACATTTAAGTTTTACACTTGAACCCGTTGTATACCCATAATAATCCGAGACATCATTATTATTATTATCATTTTGTGCAAACAATAAATTTGCAGAAATAAATATTATAAAAATTAACAGCTCTTTTGAAACATACCAGCATCCATAATCTTGAACGCTCCAAGGCATATTCTTTGAACGTTATTTCAACGAATCAATTAAATGTTGAAAAAAAAAGTTTGCCAAGTCTTCTTGTTTTTCTTTTTTTTTCTTTATTAGAAAAACCCTTTTTTTGATTTCCTTTAGTAACAAAATTGAATAAAGAAATGGGGGAGAATCAAAAAAAATAAGGTGCGTCAGAAAAAAAACTTGGAGTTGCAACGTCTTCTCCTTCTTCTTTTTGTTCTTTTTCAAAGACAGCAGCAGCTCCACCTAAACACTTGATCCAACGCAGTTTGTCCTGTCCTTCGTCTTTTGATAATATTTTGTGGTTGTCTTTTTCTTCCCTAATATTTTTTTTCTGTGTCCCTTTTTTATACATTTTTTTGAATCATTTTTTTGCGTAATTAACATTGATAAGCGTTTTTGTTCTTTATGATCGGGAATCAATAAATATCACAAATGTTTAACATTAACAATTGTTTTTGTTTTATATCTCTTTTTATTGCTGCTTCTTCTTTCATTGATCCGCTTAATTGTATTTTTGAATATTTTTAAAAAAGCAGATTATTAAAATTATGATTGACAATGATAAATTGGGCGTTTCCTTTTTTTTGTAAGAACAAGTTTTTGGTACTTTATTTTGTTCCCTTTAACTTATTTTCCAATAAAATTTGTGATATAATATCGCTTTTAAGAACCTTTTTGTATTTCAAAATTACCGTATCCTTTGCTATTAGTTATTGTTTAAATTTAATTTATATCGAAAAATTGTATGAAAAGATGTATTTTTTTATTTTATTAGTACATAAAATATTAATTGATCAGTATTGCCAAAGAGTTTTTTTAATTTTTTGAATTCAAAATTATCGCTGAAAATATGTATTAACAATTTTTTTATTTTGCTTTAAATCATTAACTTATTTGTCTTCCTTGTGACAGTGCTATATTTTTGCAATGAAGTAAAAATCTTAATTCTTAGTTCGGGGATGCTCTCGCAGTTATAAACATGCGATAATTACCCATGAGCTAAATGTCTGACATCCTCGAACCCAAACTTTTATGATGCTACCGTAATTTCAAATAACACATCCAAAATTTGAAATTTCACAAAGCAAAAATTCAAATGCAAGTTGTAATCAAGAATCAAAAGTTTCGAATATCAGGTGCACGTTAATGCATCCTTTAGCACAATGTGTTAAACCTTTGCTAATTGACAAGAAAAAAGTGAAATAAAATCAGCAATTTTAAAAACTTGAAACAATATTCTAATGCCAGCAATTCCAAAATTAAAATTTGTTAAATACACATATTTATTCAATTTTTACGTTAAAAATTTACACATGGAACCTAACCACATGTAACATGGCAATACTCAAATATACTCTTTGTTCAAACAAGGAAATAACTGCATTACACCAATTCAAGAAGGAGAGCCATACCTTGACCACCACCAATACAAGCTGAGCCAATACCATATTTAGCACCACGGCGTTTCATTTCATGAGCTAAATGTCCAATAATTCGAGTACCAGATGATGCAAGAGGATGTCCAAGTGCAATAGCTCCACCATTAACATTAAAACGATCACTTTCAATTTTAAGTTCTTTTTGAACGGCAAGACATTGAGCAGCAAATGCTTCATTGACTTCAACTAAGTCAACTTTTTCTAATGGAATATTAGATTTTTTGCAAACAGCACGAATTGCTCCAACAGGTCCAATACCCATAATTGATGGATCACATCCAACAGCATGCCATGCAACAAGACGGACAATTGGTTGTAAATGTTGACTTTGAACAGCAGATTCACTTGCAACAACTACTGCAGCAGCTCCATCACAAATACCCTAAAATAAATAATAAATAATTACAAAGAAAACTTTTAAAAATTAGCAAACATACTGATGCATTACCAGCAGTAACAAGTCCTTCTTTTTGGAATACAGGTGAAAGTTTTGTTAAAGTTTCAATAGTTGTTTCACGTGGATGTTCATCAACAAGGAATTGTTGTTCACCTTTCTTCGTTTTAAGTGCAACAGGAGCAATTTCATTTTTGAAATATCCAGCATTATTTGCTAATCTCCATCGAGTTTGAGAGCGAAGAGCAAAATCATCAACATCTTGACGGCTAAGTTTATACATAGAACCAAGCTTTTCTGCGGTTAATGCCATTGGAGTTTTGATGTGTTGATCTGTTAAACCAGTCCACAAACTATCTTCAAACTATATAAAAAATATGTAAAACAAAATTTTTTATAGAAAAAAGTTTCTTACTTCCATAGGCTTTCCAAAGGTTGTTCCAAAACGAGTACCACGGACAACAAATGGTGCTTGAGACATACTTTCTGAACCACCGGCAATAACAACATTAGAATCACCAGCAATAATTTGCTATAAAAATATACATTTAAAGGTTAACTATGCAGTAAAAATGTACTTACATGTGCACCATCAACAATTGATTGAAAGCCAGAACCACAAAGACGATTAATAGTTACAGCAGGAACTTCAACGGGAAGTCCAATACGTAATCCAACATGACGAGCAAGATATGCGGCACATTTTGAAGATTGAATTACATTACCTTAAAATGTTCGATATATCACAGAAACCTTTATCATTATAAATGTTACCAAAAACTACATGATCAACATTTTCTGGTGCAATTGAAGCACTTTGAAGAGCAGCACGTGCAGCAACTGTTGCAAGATCCGTAGCAGTGTGATCCTTCAATTTACCACCAAATGTTCCAAAAGCAGTACGCTTAGCACTAACAATAAAAATTCCTTGACGAGATGCCATGTTACTGAAATATGTTGAGGTTCGAAGTCCTAAAATAATATAAATGATTAAGTGATTGTAATCTGTTAATAAGAGTAATAAGTAAATATTATTTCTATCGCTGACGGAAAAAAAGACCGAAGAAAGCCAATGTCTACACTACAAAAAGTGTACATCTTTTTTATGGAACGAACACGAGGATTGTATCAATCATTGAACTCTTTTTTAAGATATTAAAAAGGTGGAATTACATAAAAATATATTGAGAAATTTATAAAGAAAAGGATGACATATTTTTTATATCTGAGTTCTTTTAATGAAATTTATTGGGGGGGAACGCAGATTTCAATACACTTAAAAGTTTACTAATGAAGCAAACGTGTTAAAGTTTAAACATAAAACATAAAATCAAAATGACTTGAAACAATCAAGTACATCAAGTACAAAAGGATATCAAAAAGTAGAAAATATTCATCTATTGCGGGACGACTGTTATCAATTTTTTCGCGATGAGATCAAAACATTCTAAACTAATTTGAATAATATTATGTAAAAAAAATTTTTTTTTGAGACAATTTTGGAGGTTTAATTTGTATGTAGTCTTGTGATTTGTGGAAAGAAGATGAATAAGTTATAACAGTTGCAGAAAAAAAAGTTTATTAGTTACAAGTAAAATACAAAAAAATATATTTCTCAAAATCTATTTTTAAAATATTGTAGCATTACAGTATTTGCAGAATAAGTAAGTAGACCATTAATCGAAGCACTTGATTGAAACCGATCAATATTTTCTGTAATAGCATTATGTGCACCACAAGAAGCAAGATCAGATCGAAGAGGATTTGGCAAAATAGAAAGAAGTCGAAGAATGCATGTAACACATGCCTAAAATTTGTAATGTATGATTATAAAAAGTATTGCAGCATAATTGACACGAGAATAACGATATTTGTGTTGCTCTGTTCTGTGCTCAAACGAAACTGTTTCAAAATTACTTACTTCAGCATCTTTATCTTCATAGCTATAACAACCCATAATACCGTAAGAAATAAGTTCACCATCTTTAAGTAAGGCATATCTAAGTTCTTCAGAATATTCCATAAATTCACCCAAATAAGAAATAAAATATTTTCGTTCAAGAAAATTATATGCAAGATTTAATTTTTCAACAAAACCCAATTCCAAAAACTTTCCAGAAATTCTTCGATTGCTACTTGTAATAATGTATAACATACTTTGTAAAGCGGTAATTCTAATTTCTTCATCCAATAATGGAGCAGTTAAAAATTGAAAAAGATTAACAATGAGTTGATCATGTTGAACCAATTTTTCAATCTAAAAATGATAAATACTGTAAACATTAAAGAAAAAAGATCATGCAAAAAAGCTTACCCGTTGTGGAATTTGTCTTGAAAAATAAAAATTAAATATTAAAAATGCAGTCTTTAAAACCATTGGATTATTTGTTGGATTTAAAAGATCTTCAAATACAGTAAAAAGCATTTGTTGATCCTAAAAAGTGTATTCATTAGATTATAAAATTGTAGAGAAATGCAACACTTACAGGAACAACAAAATCGAAACCTTTATCATTTTCATCCATAATTGATAGCAATGCACCAGCATACTTAAATTCATTTATTGAAATTTGTTTTTTTCCTAATAAATCTAAAATATAAAGTGGATTATCGTATTTTCTTCACCAAGTAGTATAAATCTTACCAATAAAAGATGAAGGAAATGAAGTTCCACGAACTTTTTGACGAGCAGGTACATGTTTGATACAGAAGGCAGAAAGAAAAGCAATAAACATATCAAATTCTGCTGATGGAATTTCGAATTTTGGTATTAATACATTGCAGACAAGTGGAATGAGCTAAAAAATGAATTTGAAAAAAAAAATTATTAAAAAAATGCTTTTGCATCATGGCACTCTAATTGCAGACCATTCAGAATCCAGTACAAATATTCAATAATATATTCATAAACAAAGAAAAAAACTTACGTCACCAATAACAACATTCAAAGCTCTTGAATTCTTTTGAAATAAAATAATACCATGAAGAATTTTTGTTGCAGGCCAAATTAACCATTTTTGAGAGACTTCTTGTTGAACAAAAATTCCAGTAATTAAAGTTAAAGTTTTTGATAAAATTGCAAGTGGCATAGTCTTTGTTGAAAATTCTCCATGTAAAAAGCCTGCAGCATCATATCGGGCCGTCATTGAAGAACTTGGAGAAGCAAATATATTAATTTCTCTCATAATTTTTGTTGATAAAGCATACGGCAAAATAGTTTTCTTCGCAATTGTTGCAAGAGAAGATTCTTCATTTCGAACATTTCGAACAGTTACACGCATTCTTTCTTTTCTTCTTTTTCCTTCAACCAGTTTAGTCAGCAAACTATCAAGCAGACTGAATAAAAAAAACCGCACATTGAAGACTAAAGCCTTTTATGACGGTACTTCTGCTAAATTTGCATTTTTTAATTCCCATACAAACAAACAAAATTTGTATATTTGCTTTCTCAGAAGAATGATCAAAACTTCTGATTCAAAAGATCCTTTTTGCATAATTTTTTTTAGTTTCAAACATAAAGATTTGTTCATAAGGTACAGTATCTGTCATATTCAAAATATTATTTGGCTAATTATATGCGATAGAGGGTTTAAAGAATTACTCTAAAATAATAAAGCAATATATTGTCAAAAGCAGAACAAAATGTTAAATTTTAATTTTAAAAATAGAAAACGGTTGTTTTTTCAAACAACCAAAACACAACTATTCTTGCAGCGATTTCCTGATCTGAAAAGAAGAGATAATACTTTTTCGCGGGCTGTGTTTTAGCAACTTTTAAAGTTGACAAAATCTCTTTTATATTCACAAACATTTTGTGTGTTAAAATGTATTCATCTGCTAAATCAAAACTTGATTACTATTCTACTGATGATGAAGAAGAATACTACAAGTATAAGCATAGGGATTCATATTTTGAATCTGAAAAACCTGTTGAAAAGTATACACCAAAGGATAATGCATTTGATATGCAGCTTCAAAGATTTGAACTTTTTAAAGCTCAAGATATCGAAAATGGGCATTTTGATGTTACCTTTGAAATTGATGGAAAGGTGTGTTTTTCTTATAGATTTTTGATTTTATTAGATTTTTTATAGAAGCTCTTCGCTAACAAATTTATCCTTACAACCTCTGCAACAATGACTTCTTTGCTCTCTGATCGATGGTCAGCCAAAGATGAAGTTGTCAAGATTCAATCATATTCATATGATGATTTCTACCAATTTCTTTGCTTTTTATATTCTGGAGAATGCCAATTATCCAAGGATAATATCTTTGCTTTAACAGATATGGCAGAATTTTATGGAATCTCTGTTTTTAAAGGTTATTGTGATACATGGTTATCAAAAAGAACTTGTGATATTGATCAAAAAAATGTTTATGAATTCATTGAAATTGCACATCGTTATTCATTGGAAGATTATATGCGTAACCTTGCACGCTTTTTTAATCGTAACTTAGACATTTATACAGCTGATAATATATTTTTGACCGTTAAAAAATCTGTTATTCAAACTATTTCAACTTTTAAAAGAAAGGAAGATCAAGATGAAGTATTTTTTAGAGCTGTAAGTTGCTTCTGTTGTTGTTTTTTTAGTATAACTATATTATACTTTTAGGTTTATAAATGGGCTGAACATCAAGCTAGAACTATTCAACAAGGACCAAATGATGGACAAGATGTTCGCGTTGCTATCAAAACTGAATTAAATGGAATTCTTTCAAATATTGACTTCTCTCAAATTAAACTTACATTTCTTCTTAAATTTCTTGGTTGGTTTTGTATACAGCATTTTTTATATCTTTTTATTATTTTAGCTGACAAAGATTTTCTCTTTCCTGCTGCTGAATTGTACAATATCTTATTGATTTCATACAGATATTCTTCTAACCAAGAAGAAGAAGCTTTCTTCAAAGCTGTAAGTTTATGCCTTTTTTACTGAACATTGCTTCAACACAACCGTTTTAGGTATATGAAATTGCTGAAAAAGAAGCTTTTGAAAAGCAGAAAGCATCTACTGATGAAATTTTTATTCTTACAGATGTTATCAAAGCTGAATTAGCTCCTATTCTTCCTAAAGTAAAGTTTTTTAAAATGAGTCAAAAATTTTTGATCGATTTTGTTGGTAAGTATTATTTCTGTCATACTGTAATTATTATTTATGTATTTTTTTTAGTTGCAAAAGGTATTATGTCTTATGAAGATGGAATTCATGCTCATGATGTTTGTGGTACGTTTTTTTTATATTTCTTATTTTTTTTTGATATATATTAATTACTCATACATCTCGATATTTTTTTGATTTTTGATGTTTTTAGTTAAAATTCAAACTGCTGACAAAATTCTTACTGGTACTTTCAAAGATGATTTTGGTTTTTATGATAAATATCAACATGCAAGATATGGACATACAACAGTTAAACAAAAAAGTGAAACGAAGCAAAGATTCACCAATCTTACATTCAATATTCCAACGATTCCAAGTACAGTAAAAAAAATGAAAGGTGCTGAATGGTTTTTATGTTTGGAAAGAGACAGAGTTTTTACTGTTAAATTCCATACCAAAATTGCAGCAGGTGATTATTTAATTGCTGAATTGAAATCTCCGAAATCTGATTTTGTTATTACTGCTGGCACTCCCACTCGTATTTCTGCAACACGTGTCAAAATTTTTTAATTTCTTTATATTTTATTTTTGTAACATTTATGGTTTTTTGTTAATAAATGTTTTTTGTTGTTAATCATCCAATTATACGTTATTTGGTACTGTACATCAATGAAATCATATTTTTCACCACATTGATTTGGGTATTAAAATTAAATAAGGTGATAGCAAAAAGAATATGGAACAAATTAATGAAAGCATTTTTCAAATACAGTAATCATATAGCGAGCCATATTATTTAATTTGGTTTTTTTGCTAAAAAGGATAAAATGGCACGAGACTTTAATCTGTGATTTAAGCTTGTCATTTTGTGTTCTTATTTGGCCGGGGACAATCGGTTAAATTGAGTGAAAGAAAGGTTACAATTGCATTTTTCATTGTTTACAAAAGCGATTACAATCTCATTGACGGTCTTCCGGTCCTTCAAAAATGAAGCAGATTTGGCGTCGATTTGACGCGGCAAACATTGAATGAATTAAATGATGATTTGGTTTATATTATTTGATTCATTCTTTTTTCTCCTCTGTCAATTTTTCTATCTCTTTTTTTGCTACCTACCGTCAATATGCAGCTTGTTCAGGTGGTTGTAAGTGCAAATAACGGAAGTAATTGTTTTCTTTTTTCCCCATATTCCTTTTTTTTATTCTCCAAATTGAGAGAAAGAGAGAAAATAAAATCTCCACTTGTAAAAGGTGAAGAGAGTTCTTCAACATGATGAGCATATGTTTGAACAGTTTACATTAAGCGGCAAGTCAAGCTAACTTAAAATAAATCATATTTAATAAAAAGATATGAGCTCATCCTTATCGGAAGTAAGTGAGTGGATTCCATAGCGGTATCCCTCTTTCTGTTCTCTTTCTTTTCCTTTTTTTACTTCTTCTGTTAAATAAAAATGAAAGAATTGCTTTTCCTTCCGACATGGATAAACATTGTTTTGTTATGCAATATCGACGCCATTGTCGGCACTTTTAAACATATAAAGTTTTGCGCAATCGTCTCTTGGCAACAACCTATTTGCCTTTTCACTTTTAAAAAAAGAAGAAAAACTAATTTATTACATTGCTGCTCATCTGTCAAATGACAAAACATCATTCATATACATATATATCCTTATAAAATAAAAAGAAAATTATCACTAAAAAATGGCATAGAAACGCAGAAAAATATATTTGAAATTTAATATTTAAAAAAAAAGAAAAGAAAAAGTTTAGTAATTTCCGTAAATTTTGTCATTTTTGATTTTAAATTAGCTAATATCCGCTTCTTTTTGTACATTTTTCATAAAATTTTTGAAAGACAATTTAAATAAGAAATTTGAGCTTTTTTCAGAAATTTCGGATAAATTGTGACCATTCCAAGTTTACAGCTTTGGTTTGCCATTTAAGGGAAAGGCAAGGCACAGATTCGATTTCATTCGTTAAAGATTAAGTCAGTAGTTTTCGCAGGATTATCTGAGAAAATAAAGGGAGTCAAGCATTAATTTTGTAAATTGGAATTAATAAAGTGTGTCATATATTTACTACTATTGTGGTTAAAAAAAAGCTGTTTAAAATTTTAGTGTTTTATTTTTTAAATTAAAAAAGCATTGTTTTTTTTTCTCACAAAAATGAATCCAATAAAACTTTTTTTGATCATAAAGCTTTTTGTTCCTAAAATTTAACATTACTTCTAAATTTTCTATTAATATGAATTTAATCTATTTGTTTTGAACCAATTTTACATTATGAACTTTGTGTATTCCGGTTTGATTGGCTAAAGCTGAGTACATATTGTGCGCCGCCCCTTTTTAAGTAAAACAAAAAAAACCCATCCCTTTTGTCGCCCTTTTCGAAGTAAAACAATTGTTTCTTTTCTTTTTCGTATGGCAAAGCGGATTAACTGTACCGTAGAACCATTTCTTTCATCGTTGGTACCTTGTGATATTGAAAAACTTCAGACTCCACAAGCACAATCTGTCACATCATTTTCATCTTCCAATAATAAATTACTCACGTCAAATATGAATCCAGTGAATATAGCTTCATGTATGGCACATCATTTTAATAATAATCCACATGACTTTTATTTACCATATTCACAACATCAACAAAATTTTTTTGTTCCATTAGATCGAAGATCATCTTCAGATAATCAAAGTAAGTCATAGGCTCTGATAACGTCTTGAGGTTTGTATTCATCTTGAACTATTATAGATCGAGGAAATGAAAGAGAAGATAGAAAAATAAGAAGAAATCGAACAGCCTTTAATGAATCCCAATTAGAAGAGCTTGAAAAATGCTTTCAAACTTGTCATTATCCAGATGTTGGAATTCGTGAAAAACTTTCCAAAGAAATTCAACTTCCTGAACCAAAGATTCAAGTTTGGTTTAAAAATAGACGTGCAAAACATCGTAAACATTTGAGAAATGTACCATCAGATAATTCTCCACCAGTAAAACAAGTTAAAGCATGCAAAGAAAGTACTGTAATTTGTAAGTTTTTACTTTTTTGAGTATATCATATTTCATTGAGTATACTGTAAAAAAATTTCATTTTCGTTACAATTTGCTTTAAAAATGCAAAATTTTTCTCAAACTTTTTCAAGTTCAAAACAATATTTTACATAAAAACTTTATTTAGCCTGGACTTCAAGCAGTCCATTTGGTTCATTTTATCCACTTCCAACACAAAATGCTCAAACTGCACAACAACTTGCCAGCTTCCAAAATTTTTTGTCGCAACAAGTTTCAACAGATTTGCCAACAACAATTAAATCTTCATATGATTCCTTCCCCAATGGCACAAATTATTCCCAATCTTCACCACCCTTTAAATTTTAATCATATTTATTTAATCATATATCTATTTAATATTTTCTTCTTCCATTTTATTATCTCTTCATTCATAATGAATCTCGTACAATTTCTTAAATGATGTTAACAGTTTATTTTTTTGTTATTATTTATTACATTACAACTTTTTTTAAAAATATTTTTTACAAAGAACCGTTGCTATTTCCATGAATAAATATAAAATGCAAACACACTAAATACAAGTAAAATGTTTTTTGAAACTTAATTGAACTTTTGATTTAAAAAACAAGAAATGGTTGTTATTTTTTTAAGCTTTGCAAAAATTGGCGCAATCATTGTATGTTTCAAAGTTGTTTGCATTTCCAAGTGCCCCATAGTAAGTGAATAAAAGACAATTGTTTGCACTTTTACTGTAAAAATATCGTGGAGTATGAGATCCTTGGAAGGCAAATTTTCCTGCATCATAATTTATACTGCATGCAGTTTCTAAAAATTAATAAAAAGGTTTTTTTCAAGGTTATAAAAGAAATTAAAATTAATCAAAATAAAAACCTTTTGAAGGACAGCAAAGATTTTGATTACAACTGTAGCCTGAGGGGCAAGCTGAGCATGATATTGCTTTACTGTTTTCATCAACAGCAGCCCGAACATTTCCGCTGCATTTTGCTAAAAAAACATGTCATTTGACTTTGATATATATATTTGATTAGATAAGGTTAGAAAAAAATGAAAACCAGTTTTTTATAGGTTAAATAATTTTTAATCACTTACGAACTGCAAGAACCATTGAATGTCCAGATGAAGATCCTGAAGCGGTAACATTTGAACATTTTTCGCGGCATTCTGCTAATGATGAAAAACGATTTTCATTTCCATTACATCCTTGATAATAAAATGGTTGACAATGTTTTGTACCTTTATCATAATAGAATCGAGTACCAGCTTCACCTCCACAGCTATTATCCCCTCTATCACGTCCTTAAATCATGGATATGATCATTGATACAAATGTAACAAAAAGATTAAACAAACCTAACAAACATGGATTATTTTGTGATAAAACAATAATTGGAAGAAAAACAAAAATGATAGCTAGTGATTGTAACATGATTGATAAAAAAAATCTATAATGAAAAAATTGTTAGAAAGAAAATCTCTTTTATATTTATGAAAAAAGATAACCCTTTTTTCACAAAAGAAAGCGTAAATGTCCTTGGGTATAAAGATAAACTTTTCACGTTTTTCTTTCTCCCTCTATATAGTAACTGGTTCCAGGTATCCAACAATAAAAACGTGTTCGTCCGACTACAATCTTTTTTTAATATTAGCACGGAGAAAAAAAAACATGTACAAAGGCGGGGTCAGAAGTACAAGATCCAGGAAAAGAAAATATTTCTAATATTTGTTTCTTCTTTTCTTTTTCTGTCTCCTCAATGTTGTTTTTTAGCATTACATAATCAAAATCAAGCCGGTTTCTCTCTTTTATATTTGCATGGTAAAAAATAAGGTGTCAAATATAAAGAGAGAAAATATTTTGACGATGGTACAAAAAACAGACTTTAAATATTTGCAATTGATCCTTAAATAATAATGGTAAAGAATCTTTCTATCCGGTTCTTTCTTTTTCTTCTTCATTTTTTTTATGAAATTTATAAAACCTGTGTGGACCTTGCAAAAAACTTCTGAAAGTTGAAGTTTGTTTACTTTAAAGATTGATGGGTAAGTGAGTGTCTTTTAATGATGATGTGTTCAAAAAAAAATGTTTAATACAAGTTTTTAACATTAAAAGTAAGTTTCAAAAAATAAAATTTAAAAATTTTTTTGCTAAACAAATTGAATTTTTAAAAGAAAATTTTTAAAGAATTCCACGTCAGCCTCTTTTTGAACATTTGTCACTTTCAATTTTTTTTTGCAAAACAGTAAAAAAAAAGTTTGATATTTATTTGACATACCGGATAACAATAGAAAAGTAAAAAAAAGAAAAGAAAGAAGTCAAAATATACAAATAACAAAAAACAGATTCAAAACATGAAAGATCAAAAGCATAAAAAACAAATTTCTAACCAGTTAGTAGTATCAAAAAAAAATTTTTATAGCTCAAAAGCTTCCCTCAAAGCACCATTTGATAATAAAAGAGATTTAAGCTCATCATCAACAGATCTCATTACAGAATTAAGTTGATTTTGTAATTTTCGACGTTTATCATTACTCTTTCCATCTAAATCTTTAAGCTTATCTTTTAACTTTAATACTAAATCAACAACTTCAACTTGTTGCCGAGTTGATATAATATCATGGGATAAATCAGTATTACATAACATTTCAAGATGACTCTCTCTTAATTCACGATCAACATCTTCTAAACGTGATTTAAGCCAACAATCGAAGTTAGAACAATTTACAAATTTACGATAAAGCCCTTCAATATCGCCTTTTATTCCACCACTAAGAGTAGGTCCAGATTGTTGAAGCATTTGAAGAAAATCATCAAAACAAAAAGGTTTGGTTTGCGGTAATGCTTTGAAAAGACTTATTTGTTTTCGAAGTGGCATTATTAAAGTTGATAAATACCTTAAATTAAAACTCTTATTGTCGTAACTATAAAAAATGAAGTGACACACCTTTCCAATGGAATCATAAAACATTGAGTTAATTCCAAAAAGTGCCTTCTCAGAATAGTATTTTGTACATTATCTGGTCGAGATCCAATGTTTACCAGTTTTTTAAATAATGATTTATCCGTATGTAAATAAGGTTTATATTGTGAATAAAATCCAGGTTTTGAATCCAAAGTTTTTCCATCCCATGGTTTTTTGTACAATTTTTCAGCATTAAGCATTTGTCCACCATTTGCATCACCAACGCATAAAATATGAGGCCAATCACATAATGTTTTTGAAAAAAACGGATTAGTTAAACCCAGTAAAATCCCGCTTCTGAAAAAAAGAAAATTATTTTAAAATCTAATTAGAATCTTAAATAAACCTATTGACTTTTGATGTAATTTCCATGAAATCAGAATCATGAATTGTAAAAAACGGTCTAACTTCGGATGCATAATTCAGTGGCCAAATTATAGAACATAGCGACTGAACAATCGAGGAAGATGCCGAAGGTGTTGGTGCCATCACAACAACAGGCTGTAAAAATTATTATTTTTATATAGTAACCCAAAAATTTCTACCAAAATTAATTTCATAGTTGAAAAATTCAATTTTGATTACTGTAACGATTTTTGCACTTTTTAAAAGAACAAACCTCATTCAACAATACAAGTTCCCATAACATTTGACAATGAGTTAAGGAAGATTTTAGAGATCTGCAAAAATTCAATCTTTTTAATTCTCCTATCCTATCTTATGGATCACATACTCGTAAAAATTAGTTTCATGAATTGTGGGAAGAACAATTGGCGGACCAGATGATGACGGATAACTACTTGTATCCATAAATAATTGTTTTTGAGGAGTATCACTTCTTAATGGAATTCTGCAATGAATTACTGAACCCATAAATGGTAATTTTAATATTTCTCCAGGTTCAGGAAGTTTCCAATGATCGATATGATGACATCCTATAATCCCAGGAGATGGTATACTGTAACAATACAAATACAAATATTAAATCATACCCGTTTCAATTGCAGCTTCACCATAATCAAAAAATTGTGCAGCTATCGTATCCACAACATGATAAAATAAACCAAATAAAGGTAATACAGTTAAAACAACTAAACTTTTTTGATAATAACCTCTGGGTAATAAAGAATTCCTTTTTTGACGAAAATGTACAAAACCGTAAAGAAAATTAGGATTAATTTGTAGAAATGTAGGAGCTTGACGACAATATTGTTCTTGTGATGCTGATAATGATATACCCGATTGCCTTGTACAAAAATGATATGTTGTATCTTGAGTGCATCCACTATTTGAATCGGGAAAAGCCATGTAACATATATTTAATTTTTCTTGAGGTGTAAGTTCAACATCTCCAGGATATATTGTCTAAACATTACACCCCTAATTATATGTTGTTATTTTGAGTAATTTAACTTACTTCAATAACTTGCCCAAGTTCTAAATCAAATGTAACAACACAAATACAGCGTACCCAATCGGTAAATCTTTCGAGTGGCGGAAGATCAAGCGATGGCCGCGTTTGCATACCAGTCTTGCCGCCAACGGCGGCACTCATAAAAGAGTCTCTTAAAATTTAATTATATTAAAATTAATTTAAT
>CABFKO010025188.1:0-20984 GCA_901766855.1 Panagrolaimus sp. ES5 | reverse complement strand
CGTTTCGTTTCGTTTTGCAAAAGTCAGTTTCGTCCAACCCTGATGGCAACCTCTTCCATTTGTATCAAAATCAAATGACATTTAAAGAAAAAGCATACAGTAGGAAGTTGTTGGCTACATTTTATTCATATTCTGCAGTATCAAGACACTAATATGTCCTGTTAAAATAAAACTTGTTTTGTTTTCTTTACAAAAACTTTATTGATGGTTTTTAAAAAACCTATTAAAGTATGAATAAACAATGTAACTTACTTTTCGCAAAATTTTTGTTGAAGAACGTCTGCCAGAATTTTTAGTTATTACATATTTTTACACTTTTAAAACTTGGTTAAAAGCTTTGGGGCATCGTTGTTTGAACATACAAAAGAGATATTTTAAAATTGTAGCAAAAATACTCCTCCAAGTTCTTCCGTTAACTTTTTAATGTATTTTTCTACATTTAAATCTTTTGATGTTCAAAAAGGCTTTCAATTACACTATAGTGTTGCAATGTAAAATATTTTGCTAATTTTTTTTATCTTTTTTGACGCAGATATCCCACACTTTTAACTTATATTGTCATCAAATAGCAGCATTTTTTAAACATAGCTGTAATGTTGAAGATCTGTTTTAAAATCAGCAAAATTTTTGTCTTTGATTTTTTTTACGAAAGACTATCTGATAGCGATGTTTAAAAACTTTGAACAACTTTTGTCAAACTTTTTTAAAAAATCGATAAAGTTAAATCGCAATTGCATGTGAAAAACAAAAAAAGGCGCCCTTTTTTAATTTTTAACATTGATCTTTTTTTATTCGCTTTTTTTTGGCACTTTTTTCGGTCGTTTCATTTTGCTTGATTTTTTTTCTGTTTTACTTTCATGATTCGTTTTTGATTGCGGTTTACGAAAAATAAATGTTTAAATAAAATTTATATTTTTTAGATTTGTAAAATTTTCAAAACTTTGTAATATTTTTATGGATATGAAACAGCTCCAACTTGCTTCACCATCACCAACTGATAATCGTATTTATACCTTCCAAAATCCGCGTCGACAAAATTTTGTAATGTCATATTCACTCATCAGATATTTGATCGAAAATCCAACTGGTCCAGCTTGGAAAAATCTTATAAAGACTTGCAAATACTTTTTATCAAAGTCTAATATTTATCCTATAGAATATTGTTTTATTGGAACTAATTTTATGGCTGATGGACGACCATTTGATTACGCTTGTTCATCTAAAATATGGATTTATAATAAAGTTGATTCAGTGAACTTCAGCTTTTTAACAACTGCTATAACAAAGCAAATAACGTCAATTATTCCAAATATTTCAAAATGCTCTATTAAAACATTAAATCTTAATGGTCAAACATTAACGGTGGAAGATTATCAATTTTTGTCATCGTCGTTAAAAGTTCTTCATATTTCATCTACGACAATAAAAAATGGTGATGGATTAATTGTTTCGTTTGATAATCTTATCAAAAATGTCTTCAAAATTGAAATGCTGTTTTTGTAAGTTTTTTTTTACTTTTTACTGATTGCATATAAGATTTTTAATTTTTATAGTGATTGTGTAAATGATTGTTCATCATATTTTCGGCGGGATACAGTCAGAAAAATGGTTAAAATTCTTTCAAGTCTAAAAGCGCTACATGATTTTGAACTGCAAAATCTTCGAGAAGAATTTGAATTTTCTGCATTCACAGATTTTCTTTTGGTATATTTTACCTTTTTTACTTATTAATAAGTTTTTTATTTTATTTTTCAGAAAAACAAAAAAGTTAATGTCCGTATAAGCTTTAAAGGGAATCCACCTGAAGAGTACAAAGAAAAACTTACTGATTTCATCCATCTTGTTGTTGAAAATCGACCGAAAAAGATTCCTGAGATTTGCTTTCGATTCTATCATAATGCTGCATATGAAAAGCTTTTACATCCATCATCAAATCTTCCTTCATTTGATAACCCATTCAAACATTTATATGAAAATCAATGAAATTTTTATTTTGTACTATTTTGGAAAAATTTGTTTTTTTTATTTCTTTTTTTATATTTGAATTGTTCACTTTATATTGTTTTTTATTCATTTGTATAGTTTTACAAATTTTGTGTTTTTCAATGTTTTGACATTTGCTCTTTATCTGTTATTGAATAAAAATTTTATTCCATTCTATATTATTTTCAAGTTTTTGGACTTCATTGTAATAAATAATTTGACTTCTCTTTCAATTAAACTGCATGATCTTTCAAGATAAATGCAGTATAGGTGCCATGATTCGCCGTGGAAGACGAATGACTCCCATACTGGCTTTATCTGCTTTTGGAAACGGATTTTCTGCTGAAAAAAAAGGCATTAGGTCACAAATGCAGAAATTCGTTTTATCGACTTTTATTTTCATTTTATTACTACATCCCTAACGGCACAATGCCGAAAATCCCATCACGAAAAAGAAAAAAATTTGAGGTTAAGAAAACAGTTAGATCAAATTGTCCATATTTTCATCAGAAAAATTATTCTTCTTCTTCACCCTCGCAAAAAATGGACTGTTATAACGAAAAAATTTTAGAAAATTTTCTTAAAGCTGTTATTGGAAATGATTTGAATAAAGTAAAAGAAGCGTTGAAAGAAGATAAAATAAATATTATGGCAACTGATGAAGACAAAAATAATGCTCTAATTTTGGCATCACTTTATGGGCATTTTGAAATCGTAAAAATTTTTTTGTTAAATTTAGTTATTTTATCAAATGATATCATTTTTAGATTCAATTTTTGGTAAATGAAATCCCTGAAAATGATCGAAAAGAATTTATAAAAAAAGGAAACTTTCTTGGAATTACACCAGTAATTGGTGCATGTGCCTCTGGGAATATTCAAATTTTGGATCTATTGTTAAATTTTTTTAATGATGATACAGACTTTAAATTCCCTGTAACAAGTTTGGGAAATACTTGTCTTGGAATGGCATGTGCAAATGGTCATCCAGATATTATGTTTCGTCTAATTGATGCTGGATGTCGCTTTGAAAATGTTCCGAATTCACTTTGTCCACATCCTTTAATGCTTGCAATGTTTAATGAACATAGATATATTCTTCACTTTATTTATCTTCCAAGGTTGATGTTTTAAATTTGTGAATTTCTTTTTTCACTGACCCATTTTTCGATTTTAGTCTTCTTCAGTCCGGCCAAAAAATGATGACATGTACGGAAGAAATTTATGATTTTCTTTACCGTGTTGGTTTCGGCACTCTGTGTAACGTTATTTTTTTCGTTGATATTGATGAATGTTGCCCACAATTTCATAATCTTAATATTCTTGCTTTGGTTGTTATCTTTTATGAATATGAAATGTTTAACTTGTTGTTTCACTGGGGTGCAAATTTAGATGCAAAAATTTTAAGTGGTGCAAAATCTGTTCGTGATCTTGCTCAAGATATTGGCTTTTATATTTATCCAAACTTCTCTGAAATCAAATCTGATGAATCTTCAAATATTGATTTAAATTTTAATACCGTAATCAGAAAATGTTGAGATAATGGGAATTTTTTTTGTTTTGTTTGGTTTTTGTTTTTTCTAGAAAGTATTTAAAAAATCTGAAAAATATTTGCTTTGTTTTGCACTTTTTGTAGGGGGTTTAATGTAAATGGATGAAGATTTATATGCTAATATATTGTTTTTTACATTTGTCATACTCGAACTAAAGTCGTCTTTGTTAATTTTTGACAATGTTAGAACCCAAAACAATTTGTTGCCTTTTTTTGTCATTTTTTTCTTTTGAAATTGTTTCTTTTGCATATTAATTTTTATGACATAATTTCTTTCTCTTTAACTCTCTTTTTCTTATCAAAGAATCATTTTATTTCAATCCAAATTAGAGCCAATTAAGGACACTTAAAATAGTATGTTGATGCAGCTTAGAAAAAATGGAAATCAAATAAAATTCAATTAACAGCTTTTAAAGAAAAAATGCTTTTTTTGGGTGGAGGCAATTGATAAGCTGATAATTATTAGCAGGCAAAGAAAATGGGTGCTCCCTTATGCAAAAAAAAAATAAAATTAATGAGAAAAAAATTTTTGATGGAAAACTAACAAAAATTATTTCTGCTTTTTTGTGTTTTCAGTTTTTGTTTTACTTTAAAAAATTGAAGAAAATTAAAATTTTTGCTTACATTTTAATATTTTTACAGTAATTCTGTTAAACTTATTATAAAATTTTAATTTTCGAATAAAAGAAATCTGAAAATGTTTATAAAATTTTGACAATAGCTAAATGTTACTTTTTTGGTTACTATAACCAAAAAATGTAACTTTTATTTTTATAAACTTTTAACAAGACCATTGAATAAATTTTTCAATGTTTTAATTCAAAATGCATAAAATAGTTTATATTTTTGCCTTTTAAAATTACTGTATTGACAAAAATTAGCGTGAATATTTTTTTAAAAAACTCTTAAAGCTACCGTAACTTTGTTAAATTATTGTAAATGTTTTTAGGACCAATAAGATCAATATGAAGCGATTGCTTCTATTGACCTTCTTGACCTTTTTGGTGACAGCGATAAATGCAGCAAAAAAAGAAGGAAGATTTGGAAAAAGTGATAGATTTCATTCAGCTATTCAAGAAAGTTGTAAGTATTTAAACCTTTTTCAAATTAGGAAAACTTAACAAAAAAATATTTCATTTTACAGTAGAAACAGAGCATTCTGTATGGCTTCGAAATCATCATGCATCAAAATCTGGAAATCCAATTAAACCTGGAATTAAATTCTTAGCTCATCACAATATTCCCTCTGATATCCCTTTAATCCCCCCACCTGGACAACTTGTTGCAACAAATCAATTTGGTGTTAAATGTGATCAAGGATATACTGGAGATTTTTGTAATATTCGTAAGTTTTTAAGCTACAACATTTAAAAGGATATATGAAATCCAAGTTATCTTATTTTAGCTGTCTGTAATGGAATGGCAAATATTTCAACACATTTTGTTGCATCTGAAGGTGAAGCAATTGAATTGGCAACTTCATATGAATGTAATGATATGATTACATTCCCCATCGATAATTATGCCCTTGATGTTGCAATTACCGTATATTCAGCAAATGGTGGAATGCCATCAGCAAATTTAACAATGCTTAATGGAACTGTCATCTCCCCGGATGAAATCGTAAATCCTGGTGGAGATTTTCGATATTATACAGCTCTTTTTTATGGCTTATCAGAATTTACTGGAGCTGGATATTATAATCTTCAACTTTCCTCTGAAACTATTGCACCATGCTCATATCAAATTACTACACTTACTCGAGCTGTCTATGATACGGGATTTGTTCAATCTGTTAATGATGACTTTATTCAAAAAGATATTTATCGACCTTGGAGAGTTTTAAAAGAGCCAATTCAGAATACTGCAAATTATCTTGGTGCAAAACTTAGTGGTGTGCTTCAACCTGCAAAGCCTGAAGTTGTCACCTTTTTTAATGGTGATGATAAACAATATGCTCCAATGACCCTTGGAATTCGGTATCAATGTAATTCACCATATGTTTCACCAATGTATACATGTGTTCGAACAGATTTTTATAAAGCTAAATTTGTTGGATATGATCATAAGGGAAATGTCTTTCAACGCCTTTACATGTTTACCTGTGGAGGTTTGTTACATTTTTGGGTTTTGGCCCTTTTTTATGCAAATTTGTGCGCGAACAAAGTGTTTAAATTTTTGGCATTTATTAATGTTAATTTTGGTGTGAAAAATGTATTATTTATTCATCTGTGAATCGAACCTGTCACCCGTGCGCTAACCTTCTACCACTGAACCATCGATACTGATTTTTGCTTGATGGGTTTAAGTGAATAAATGAAAACCATAAAGCTTGCAGGGGCTAAATTGAAACAACTTTCGGCATATTTTTTTAGAGTAATACTTCAAAAAAGCTAATTTGCATATATTTTTTTCACTTGAAATTCCATTGAAAATTTAAAAAAATTTAACATTTTTAGAAACAAATCCATCAGAACCTCCACCATCTCCTACCCCAGTTGTTATACCAGATACTTGCTACAATGGTGGAACAATGATTACATATGGACAAAATAATCGTACATGCCTGTAAGTTTTATCTTTAATTTTTTAAAAAGAGATTAAATCTTGTTCTTCTTTTTAAAGCTGTGGAATGTATTATACTGGAAATCAATGTGAAACTCCACTCTGCTTTAATGGCGGCGTTTTACAGGATGGAGTTTGTGTTTGCTTTTCTGGTTATAGTGGCCGACATTGTTCTGATAGTAAGGAAAAAATAAAAAATAAAAAAACATTTTTCTCATCAATTAATTTTAGTTTACTGTAAAAGTCAAGCCCAAGAAAACTTTGATACCCATCGACGTGCCCTCGTTTTTGTGGTTCGAACAACTTCAAGCTTTGCACCATACATTAATTCATCCGTTGCAAGAACAGCTTCCCAGATTGTTGGATATACAGAATATCATAGCCCTGGATATTTCCGTCGTTATGTTTTAGTTGGATATGCTAATGATGGTTAGCATTTTAATTTTAATCACAATAATCCACGAATGGATTTCAAAATCCTGTAATAGATTAATGAAACCTAAAAACAGATTTCGTAAATCCTTTTTGCGATTTATCAAATTGGAGCTCAAAAATTCTTAAATGGATTTTCCAAGTACCATTACGGATTTCATAAATCTTTTTAAGGTTTTAATCCCAAATGCCCTAAATTCATTAATTTTTTAGCCATTTCATTTATTGGTGAATTTGATGACAGTGTTCAATTTCAAAATGCCATTGCAAATCTTCCAGTTTCACAATCCACAAATAATTGTAGTGATTCCCTTTATGCTGCCTTATCTGCTGCTGTAACGTCTGAAAGTGTTCGACTTTTTCAAGTATACAACATTGATAATTAATCATATCATTTTGCAAAAAAATATCTTTTTTTTTTCAGAGAAGTCCAATCTTCAGTTTTGGTGATAATCTTCCAGATGATCCACAAAATCGCGCAGCATTATATGAATCTTTGGGATATTATCAAGGACAAGTAAGAAGGATACTGTAATAATAATATTTTACAGTAATAATTATTTTTTTAAAGATCTTTACAATCCTTACTGATGCCGCACAATCAAATTGTAATATTGATACCCATAATCTTGAATATCGTGAACTTCGTCGACTTGCACAATTTACCCATGGTTTAGTTCCATATTTGCCAGTTAACAATTTAACAGATGTATGTTATCAGTTATCCCTATGATAATTTATTCAAATTAAAAAACATATTTTTAGACTGCTTTTAACATTGCTACAGGCGTTGAAGGAATGGCAAGTCTTGCAACGAATGATTTTGTTGATCAATGTTCTCTTGGCACAAAATATACCACTTTCTTTGTCGATGATGCAACTGGATTAGTAACAGTTTTAGCAACAGGAGGTACAAAAAACTTTAAAGGGCCTCAACGACATGTCCCTGATCTTGGCGATCCGTGCGAGACAAAACGCTAGTCGTAGAAGAGACACAAGCGTTTGGTCTCGCGCAGATCGCCAGGATCAGGGACATGTCGTTGGGGCCCTTTAAACAACAATATGCAAATTTTTCTACAGTATTTTTGCTTTACAGATAATTTAAATATTACTGTAATGAGTGTTGATGGTACAACTTTGACTCCAAGTAGCTATCATAATGTTGGAAATACACATGTTTACAGTTTTAATACTTTATTGAAAGGAAATTATTTGGTAAATTAATTTGCATAAAATTATTATTGCACGATTAATTAATTTTAGCTTCAAATTTCTGCTGATCAAAATAGTCCATGCCAATTTCGAGTATACGGTAGCTCAAAATATGAAATGTTTGTTGGTACTTCTGATGGTCTTACCACAGATATTAGCCGTAAACAGCCAAGACCATGTAAGCTTTGGTATATCCCCTTTATCCTTCAATAACAAAAAGATTTTAGTCCAAGTCACAAATATTGTTGCTCGATTAAATGAAGTTGTATTCCGAAATCCTGGAGAAATTTTTGCTGAAGTTGTTGTATGGACAAATGATAGTAAGCTTTCCCCGGATTAAAATATGAAATCTTATCCTTTTTTTAGTTCGAACTGGTCAACGTCATGTCCTTTATGCTGCAAATGGAAATTATCGAGATTCATGTGATTATCATTTTATCTTTGAAGAATTTATTTGTACTGAAAGAGATTCGATATTTTATATTAGCTTATATGTAACGGATCGAGTTGGATATACAATTCAGAGAGTTCGAGCTGGAATTTGCGCTGTTCCATCTACAGTTCCAACCACACAACAAGGATGTCAAAATGGTGGAGTGGTTGATCCAACAAATCCAAATGTAAGCTACAGATAATGTGGATATATCAAACCTATTGGGATATATAAAATCCACTAGGGATATATGAAATCCAAATACATATATATATCTTTTTTTAGGGTACCTGTATCTGCCCCAATGGATGGTCTGGAGATAAATGTCAAACAATTAAATGCCAAAATGGTGGAACTTCTCGATTCAGCTTCTGTGAATGCCGTGCAGGATTTACTGGAGAATTCTGTGAAATTATCGCTTGTAATTCTGAAACCTATGAAGATTTTAGTCCAAATCGTCGAAGTTTAACCTTTGTTGTTCATGATTCTACCACAACTATGTAAGCAATCCCCAAGCACAAAAATATGCAAATTTAAAAACATAAAAAATTTTTTAGTCAAATGATTCAAAAAATGCAAACTCAGATGGCACAAGTCATACAAGATATTACACAACAACATCCTCGATGGATTACACAATTTAGTTTACTCGTTTTTAATAATGTTTCTGTGTCACAACCCATTGAAACTAATGATCCAGCACTATTTTTGCAAGGTTTTAATAATTTTGCTGCTGCAAATGCTTTCAACACTACCGTAGTAAGTTTTTGGTGCTATAACATGAAAAAAATGTTTTCACTGGAACAAGAACTTTGATACGGATTTTTTAATTTGCATAAATTTTGAAATTTAAATTTTTATAAAATTAAAAAGTTTTATTAAATGTTTGATCAAAAACGTATAATTTTTCTAACATTTTGAAGAATTTCTTAATTTTTCAAAAAAATGTAAATATCGAAATTTATGCAAATTAAAAATTCCCATTGTTTGTCGTAGTTTCTGTTTTTAAACAAATTGTTGAATAAAACAGAAGCAAATTTTTTGTCAAACACATTCATTCTTTTTAGCGTTCCTGTGATAATTTGCCCCTTCTTGAAGTCCTTTACATTCATCTTGCAACATCAGATGCATATAAATATGGTATTTATTATGTCTTCATGAATGGAATAATGGGATTAAGCAGTGGAAATCTTTTTGATCAAGTTCAAGGCTTACTTGAAACAACGCAATCTCAAATAAATATTGTCCAAACTAACAGCTATCCATGTGGTCACCCGATTACTGATCTTGGACCTTCAAGAATGTGGCTTCTTACAACCTTGACCGGGGGACAAGTGTATGTTATCTCTTCAGCAACAACTGAAAAAGTAATGAAAACTATTCCATTCCAATACCGTAATTCATTGTCCTATGAAAGATATTATGATGATTGTTCAGCAGGACAAAACTTCTATTTCCCTGTTGATTCTGAATCTCAAACTGTTAGTATCCTTATTGATGGTGAATTAAGTGGTGATCCACAATATATTCATCCGGATGGATCAAATGATACATATATGGTTACAAATATTTTTAATGATTATTCTGCAAATACTCGATTAGATCAAATTATTGCACAATGTGATAATAGTTGGAGACAGGCAAGTTTTTATTATTTATTAGATAACTTTTAAGGAAAAAAATTAAACAACAACAACCAAACTTCTTTAAACTATCGAAAAAGGAAAAAATAAAAATTATTCAATGAAGAAATAATTTATATGTTTCAGGTTGAAGGACGTTGCTATCGTTTCTATGCAACACCATCATCATGGGATCAAGCTAAAGCCCTTTGTGCTGTTGAAAATTCTATTTTAGTTACTATCTTTGATCAAGGAATTGAAGATTATCTTTATTGTAAGTTTTTAAAATTGGCCAAATGATGGCATCAGTCAAAGCAGACCAATAATTAGGGATGTCGCGGCACCGGAGCCGACTCTAGATTCACTGCCCTTCTAAGATCAAAAGAAAAGATGCAGCTTTTCGGCTCCGGAGCCGGCTCCAGAGCTGGAGCCATTTAAAAATAACCAGCATATCACTGCCAATAATTAATACATGCCCATAAAAAACGCTAAATTTTTCAGATAATGCTGGTCCAAATACTTTCTGGACAGGTGCAAATGATAAAAATGCCAGCGGAGTATTTGTTTGGGATCAAGGTGATAATTCTCCTCTTCCAGTAAGTTGTTTCTTAAACTTCTTCCATTTTATCACTGATAATCACTTTTTAAGGTATCACAAACTAAATTCACAAATTGGGGAAATGGACAACCAAATATTAATGCTGGACAATGTGTCACGGATAACAAAAATGATCATTGGATGGTCTCAGATTGTAATGCAATGAATGCATTTGCATGTGTTAAACACGTTTGTAAGATTGAAAAAGCTTCCATTATTAGATATGCAAATTTTTTATGAATTTAAATTTCAGATGACGCTGATTTTAATCCTACCGAATCTTCAACAAGTAATTTTTTTCTAATAATAGTAACCCAAATTTGCATAATTCCTCTTTTTTTAGCTAAAATTGATCCTGGATATTGGAAAGTTAATGTTAAAACTTATACTGGGGCATGTGCCATGACAATCACAACCCAATCTGCCATTCAAGTATATCCTGGATATACTCGAAATATTCATGATGATTTTGGATATGTTGCACCACTTTCAGGAAATCGTAAGCTATCCGACTTTTATCAGCTTACAGTAATCTTTATAATACATTTTAAGTTTCAAATTATATTATTGCACATGCAACGGGTGTTTCATCATTTGGTGGTGATAATGCTGGCAGTTTACAATATGCTCATATGTATTCATCCAATAAAGCTCAAACAATGATGCAAGTTGAAGTAAGTCTAATATTACTGTAGCAATGTTAAAAGTGAAAATTTTTAGAAATTATATCCTCGAGATCTTGAAACTTGTAAACATCAGTTTGTTTCTGATGCTTTTACATGTCCATCATTGCTTTACCAAACTATGGTAGGTTTTTACAGGGGAAAAATTTGCATATTTTTTTTACATTTTTATGCAAAAAAGCAAAATGAATTTTAGTGTTTTGTTTATTGTAAAAAACTGCTTTTGGATTTTGTTTAAATTTTAAAAATATTGTACTTTGGTTAAGTTTCTGCTTAAAAAAATTTGCATAATACTGCTTTTATGTATTCTAAAATTTCAAAATGCTTTGTTCCTGAACTTAATTTAAGTTTTTGAATTTAATTTAAGTTAAAGCATTGATTTTGATTTTATTAAATCTACACATTTTTAAAATTCAATTTCAAAAAATATGTTTTTTAGTTTACTGGTGTTGATAGATTTGGATATGCCTTCCAAAGAATAAATCCAACCCTTTGCTATAATGAAGCAAATATGACATGCGCCAATGGTGGAGTCTTCTACGATAATAAATGTATTTGTCCACCAAATTGGGGTGGAGAATATTGTTCTTTCCCATTCTGCGTAAATGGGCATCTTGCTGCAAATTTGGTTACCTGTGATTGTGAAGATAATCTTTTTGAAGGACAATTTTGTGAAATTGCTCGTTGCATCAATGGCACCTCAAATCTTCAACCAGATACAAATCAAAATAAAACTTTCATTCTTATCCTTGATGGTTCATTCACAAATGGAATGGAAATAGTTTTGAATAATCTTCAGGCAACTCTTCAATCAATTTTAACGACCGCTGCTACGGCACAACCTGGATGGTTTGTCAATTATATTGGAGTTATTGCATATGATTCAGCCTACAATAAAACAGTCTCCGGAAGAATTGAAGAAACAGATCGAACAAATTTTATTAATAATATTGTTGCGGCTGTAACCTCAACAAATTATCAATCAGCTCAAACTTCTCGGGCACTTTTTACTGCTTTAACAATTGCCTTAGCTTCTCCAAATGTTAATCATCGCTCACAAGCTTATATCCTTTCAGCGGCAAATGCTGAAGATTATCAACTTTTAAATCCTTCTCTTGATATTGTTGCATATTCCCATACAGCTGTATGCTAATTTATCTTTATCCATCTATATCCTTATCCATATCTAATTTTTAGATAAATACAGTTTTTATTGGTGATCAAAATGCCCCGGGAAATTCAACATACATTGATCCACATGTTGATTCTTTGCATGAATTATCAGTTTTAAGTGGAGGTGGCTTTTATCAAGTTAATGCAACACAATTACAACAATTTTGGTTAAATCAAATTGTTTCTGTCTTTAATTCATATGGAATTGTTTTTAATGCATATCAGTAAGTTACCTAAAAATATTTACAAAAATCAATTTTGGTAATTTTACAGTAATTGCTCTTCACATACTTCTTACATTCAACTAGATGGAAACACAAATAAACTTATCTTGGATATCTTTTCAATGGTATCAATCAGCATCAACCTTTATGACAGCAATGGTAAGTTGAACCATTTTTTTATCAAAATTACTCTACATTTCTCCAAAACTAAAAAATTTACTTTTTGCAAAACTGTAAAATTTAAAGGAAAAAAATTTTTCAAAAAAAATAATCGCAGCCAGCAGGGTTCGAACCTACGCGGGAAATTCCCATGAGATTTCAAGTCTCACGCCTTAACCACTCGGTCATAGCTGCATGAAAATTGTTTCTTCTTTTTTTATACATTTTAAAATCGATTAAATCATAACTTGTTCAAAACATTTCAAAAAAAACCAATTTTTTAGGCTCACCTGTAACTATTTCAAATCCAGCTAAAACTTTAACAAATTATCTTTACGTAATTTCATCTTCAAATGGAAATACTTTTGCTGCTGGAATTTATCAACTTACGATTACTTCTATAAATTTCAAAGAACATCCATTCTGTACTGTCAATGTTAAAGGCATTTCATCTGTTAGCACATATATTGCATATAATCAAGATATTGGATTTGCAAATGGACAACATTCAAATTCTGCAACCTATTATCCAAAAGTTGCACGTAAGTATAATTTACAATCACAATTACAGTAAGCCAAAAGTAATATATAAATTTTAATTTTTTTAGCTGATTACAATGTCGCTGTTGTATATTCACCAGTGCCATTACAATTTTATCAGGCTTTTAATAACAGTGGTGGACTTCTTTGGGCTTCACCATTACTTCCCCGAAGCAATTGTGTCTATAATTATGTCACTAAAGAGTAAAAAAATTTAATTTGAATAATTTCTTATTTACCGTAATCAAATTATTTTGCAGCACTTTCCAATGCCCTGATGCCTCATATGGTATTGCCATTGAAGGAAATGACAATGATGGACATCCATTCCGTCGAACTGAAATTGTTCATTGTCTTGGAAAGCAACGTAAGATTAAATAATTTTTTAAACACATTATAACAAAAAAAACATGTAATGTTTAATTTTTAGATGCTGTTGTGATGGAAAATCAACCCCACAGTTTTGCTGCTCTTAGCCGTAAAAATAAGTAGAAAAATGTGAACTCTGTTTTTTTGGGTGATATGTTTTAACATTTAAAATGTTTAAATAAAATTTGCAATTTTTATAAAACTTCTGTTAACACAAAACAAATTTTGGATATTATTTCACCAAAAATTTTTTCGGTTATTTTTCGGTTTCTCTCTCTCTCTTTCAATTCCTGACTTTCCATTCTGACTAAAAACTTCTTTTTTTACCGAAAAAAGAGACGCATTTTTGTATTTGTTGACGGAGATTTTGTTTCATGGTGTAAAAAAGAGATGTACATGGCATTAATTTATTATTTTTCCATTATTCTTTGTAAAAAATATAACAAAGGACCAATGATATTACAGATGGGGAAAAACTTAAGACCAAAATTTTTTTAATCATTTAAGTCATTGCTTGGTAAAATAGTTAATTGCCGGCTGCCAATTTTTGTTGTTTCAACTGATCTTCTCATGCTGTGTGCCAATTCTAAACAGCCCGTACTTATCAACTGGGTTAGGGTTTCTCTACTTTGTGTTCTTTTTGTACTATTGTATATATCAACAGCGTCAGCGACAGATATTCCATTAAAATAAAAACTTAACCCAATTTTGTGATCATTTTTATCAACTGGGATAGTAAAATCTGAAAAAAAAAGAAAGTGATTACTCAAAAAAAAAAACTTTATTTTCAAACCCGTGATCAAAAAGTAATCATCAAAAGCCTTATTATTTCGAACTTTCATAAAATCAATAAATCCTTTTGCAATTTGTTTAAGTCCTTCATCATTAAGCTCCAAATCTTTTACCCCAAGAAAGCCAAACTCCAAAAAGACAATAGGCTAAAAAATTAATTTTTAAATATGTATGTTGTTATTTTTGTGAACACTTTAATAAAAGCGGAAAACTTCCTAATAAACTTACTGCTCCAGTAGCTATAACAAATTGTTTTTCTGCTTTATTAAAAATAGAACGCGAAAATGCAGCAGCAGTTCTGTCTTGTTGTTTTAAATAGTTCTCGCATTTATGAACAAGGTCCTAAGTTTTATATTTAAAATTGCTATGATATTATTAAATTTTAATATTTACCGTTAAACCATAATGCTTTGCTTCGTATGATATTTCTCTCATAGTATCGACATCAGTATTCAAACTAATTTCACCGCTTTTCATATAGTTCCAAATCTTATCAAAATGTTTTTCGTCACGTTGTACGACAAAACATCCATCACTGGTACGGTGGCAATTTTTGAGGTTTTCATAAAAAGTGTTATTTTTTTTACAAATTGTTGAATCAAGTTTATACTTTGTATTTCCGACTTTAACGTTGATATGCTCGCAGTCAGTGAGTAAGTATTCCCGAACATTACACAATTTATAAAGGTCCTATGTATAATAGAGAATATGATGAGATTAAAAAATTATAAAAGTACTAACCCAAAGACCATAATATCTTGCTTCAGTAGCAACTCGATCCATGGTAATAAAGTGATTGTTTTGTTCAAAAACTCCGGTTTCCATATAATTTATAATTTTCTCGAAATTTGTGGCATCCCTGTGAAGTACAAAGCAGTTTTCATCATCAATTTTACAACTTTTTAATTTGTTGTAAAATGTTTCAAATTTTTTACAGACATCTACTTTTGCCGGGAAAATTGCATCAGCCATTTTAATATTGATTTCTGGTAAACTTAGCAAATATTTTCGCGCATCACATATTTCAACAAGCTCCTATTGAAGGAATTATCATTTATAGGTACATTTCACGAAAAACTTACTGTAAGTCCGTAACTCTGTGCTTCAACGCTAATTCTTTTTCTTGTTTCCAGGTCAGTTTTTGGATCTAAATCGCCAGTTTCAATGTATTCTTTAATTTTGCTAAAATCAGTTTCTTCAAGAGGAATGCAAATATTTCCATTTTCATCAATTTTACAATTAATTAAAAAATTATAAAATCCTTCATGTGCTCTTATATCTTCAAGCTTTAATTCAAAATATTGATCCCCAACTTTTATTTTCCAATTTTTCGATGCCGCTATACTATTTTTAATATTGCATTTTTGAGCAAGTTCCTGTAATTTAACAGTTTAATAACTACCGTAAATTTTTGAAGTTTTTATACCGGAAGTCCGAAAAAAATTGCTTCTTGGGAAATATTTTTGAGAGTTTTAACATCATATGGAAATTTAACGTTGCAATTTTTAAGATATTGTAATATTTTTTCAAAATGTGTGGAATCCCGTTGAAGAAGTACATAACCATCTCTGTCGATTGCGGAATTTTTTAAGATTTCAAAAAATGTTGCATATTTTTTGCAAGTTACTGCCTTTTCTTCAAATTTTTCTTTTCCAACCTTAATTTTGATGATTTTGACATTTGATAAATATTGTTCTGTGTTACTGATTAGCTGATACTTAAATTGTGTAAAAAGGACAATCAGCAAAACGAATTGACATATTGCCAGAGTAAATGAGAAGTTGTTTCCATTGATGAAATTGTATAATAATTGTAAAAATGCAATTAGAAACAGGGGCCAAACAAAAATAAACAAAACAAGATTTCTTGGAACGTCCCAAAAGAACTTTGACACATTATCAAATATAAACTTGCCAAATTTCACTGCTTTCTTGTCCAATTTCCAAATCATTTTTAGTTAGCTGTTGAAATGCTGCCTCTACTTCTGGAAACACTTAACAATTAAATGTCGACCCAAATGAACAATTTTTTGTTGCTTTTGTAGACTATTTAAAACAATGAAACGGAGGTAATCTTTAAAACCCCACTCCTTTAAAAGGTGCGTCTATTGCAAATACTCTTATCAGCTCATTATTTTGCTGTATTTCAACAAATCTATGTTTAAAAAATCGTTAAAGAAAGAACTAGACACAAAATTGGAATGTTGTTTGTTTGTCTACAAAAAATTAATGAATGAATTAATAAATGCTTATTAATTTTTAGTTCCCGGAACAAAGAGAGAAAGAGTTACGAAGAAAGTAACAAAATTGATGAATATTTTTTTGTGTCAAATTTTTCATTCATTTTTATATTGTTTACACCGAAAAAAATTTTAGCAACTTTGTTGTCAAAAATGACCAAAATTTGTTTAAAAAACAAGACGATTGGAGGACTCATTAATTCTTAGGCCAAAGACGGGAATTTTTTTGTCGTTGCCGCAGTGTTAGTTTTAACGAGATAAATGAAATATATTACAAGGAATATTAACACCATCGATATACTGACTAATCCCAATAATATCGCATATAAAAATGGTTTTGAAGTTTCAACCGATAAAAACATAAATCCCGGTTCATCAATATATTGGATTAAACATGAATCATAAAGTTCTGCCATTGAAAAAAATTCTGAAGCATTTGTAGATAAAATTGAATAAAAAACAATGTTTAAACTTATAAATGGTATAAGTAAATACAATACAATAAAAATAATTCCACATTTAATATTAAACCATTTCGTTGCAGGAAAAACGAGCAAATATCGGCATAAAATTGCTGCAACTAATCCTGCAATGCTTATTGAGCCGATCATAAGAATGATGTAAGCTAAAATTGCAGATAGTTGTAAACTTCCGATCTTTGGTAATCCCATTAAAATTCCACTTATTGCAGGCGGAAAAAATAGCGGTTTTACTGTTGCAAAAAGTATTCCCAAAATTGAACACCGAAAAGTATGGTTAAAAATAAGCCATTTAAAATATTTCAAATTTTTTGATTGTTTTAATATTACATAAAATGTTAGAGGCTCTATAGCAACAGACAGAAACAATCCAAAATATGAGTAATAATAAAAGAAATCAATAAAACTTTGTAATGGTGGATTAATTTTTGTGCAATTCATTATTTTACTTTTATTTAAAAGTCTTTAAAAGTATAAAAAATAAAAATATGGGGAATTCGATAAAACCTGTTAAAGACAGGTGTCGCAAAAAAACAGCATTAAAACTAATAAATTTAAAATTTATGATTTAATTATTTATTCAAAAGAAGATTTTTTGATAAATTTTTTAAATTTCTGAGAACGAATTATAATAATGTTAAGATTTTCTCAAAAAGCAGGTTTTTAATGAAGAAAAAACTAGCTGGATGTGAAATTTCAAAAAACTAGGCTGCACATTAACCAAAATTTCGACGAGTTTTGCGGCCGTAGCCAGGACAAAAGATTAAAGCTTGCGGCACAGTGTTTAGAATCCCCTTGTTTAATTTTCAGTTTTAAACCACATTTGGCAAATTTTTTCTTTAAAAATTCTTATTAAAAAATTTTACCGGAAAACTTTTAGTTTTTCTAAAAATTTTCAAGGGGAAAAGACGGGGACAAGGGGAACTTTTAAAAAACGTGGGGGTAAGGGGAGGGGGACAAAAATGACAGATACTTTTGTCGCTTACGCCCCCCTTCAAATTTTTCATTCACAAAAGCATCTTTATCCAACCGCCCTCCCTTTTGAAATCGCGTTACAAACTCAATGTTTTTATGTAAATTTGTGAATGAAAAATTTGAAGGGGGGCGAAAACGACAAGAGTGCCTTAAATTTTTTAACATTTAAAAGCAACTGAAGCAAAAATTGGAGAAAAACCAACAAAAATCGGATTTTGCATTTTTGATGAAAATAAAGAGAAAAAATTATTAAATGCAAAATTTAAATTCATGAGCCTTGTAATTTTTGAAAATTCAAAACTTTTGCATTTTAAATGACATTTGTTTTGTGAAATTTATTTTGTTACAGTATATTTTTAAAAAAAGTTCAAATTTTTTTATTTCTTTTAAATGCCTCACTGTCATTAAATCACAACTTCATTCGTTTGATTACGTTTAACCTAAAAAACGTGTCGAGAGTTTTTTTGCAACTTTCAAATGTTTTAAATTTGCTTCTTTTGTTGCTACCAAATCCGGACAACCACTGATACCGTATTGACTAAATTCACGACCAAAATAATATTTGTGATCTTTAATATTTAATTTAGTTGCATCAAGTGAATCACTGCATGTTGGATCTTCACCGTCTTCATAACTGCAAAAAATGCTGCTGTCATCATGCACTCCCATATCATTATTATACCAAATTTCTTGTCTATGATGATAATAAATTGAATTATTTAATGATGGAAGATGTGGAATAATATCACGGTTATGAACAATTCTGGATGTTTGTATTTCCTAAAAAATTTATTTTTCTTTTTTTGCATAACTTAGAGAGAGAAAAAAAAGATACCAAAGCATTGTAAGCATTTGCAAAAGTTTTATCACCAGTTCGAGGTTGTCCAAAAGTAAAAAGTGATATTTTATCTACTGTAAAAACTCCCGATGAAATTACTGTCGCTGCTGCTAATGAAGCCATAGCTCCACCTAAAAAAGTTATTCAGTTTATCTCTGTCTTTTTTTGAAAAGATTTTTATACCGATTGAATGACCAACAAAAATAAAGAGATAATCTGGAAATCTATTTTTTAAAGCATAAAAGTCATTTCTCATTCCACGGTTCATCCAAATTCCATTAAATCCATCAAAGAATGATTTGCTAACTTTTCCACCCGAAATGAATGCTACCATTTCATTAGAATTCCAACCCTGACTTAATAGCTGTTCAAAATTAGAAGTTCCACGGAATGCAATAATAATTTCTTTTGTGAAACTATTAATTGCAATATATCCTCCAGAGCAGGTATCATTAAAAGACCCACCACAACTGACAGAGTATTGCTTATAAACCTATTATTTAAAAATTTAATTTGTAAAGAAATATTCAAAAAACAATTGATTACAGTAATATTGAAAGATGGATCATTACTTGGATTCAAAACTTTTTCAATATTTGAAAGACATAAATTCGGATTCGTACTGTATGCCGCGGCAGCAAACGGCATTGCCACATCACGTTTATATTCATTTCCATCACAAAAATTAGTAACAAACAAAAACAAAGTTAAAAAATATAAAAGTTTCATTTTTTTCACAACGTGATTTTTCCAAATTTAAATTTTTTCTAGAACTATTTATACAATTTTCTTATCATCCTGAAGAAACATGTCAGACAAAAAACATTAAAATCACTCACCCTTTCTTTTTTTTATCATCTCGTTACAGAAATATTCTTTGATTTGAAAAAAACTTTGACCAGTATAAATTTTAAAAAAAAGAAATGATCAAAAGTATAAAAAATTTTATTAGGAGTTTTCACACTTTTGCGCTATTGCACTTTCGTTTTTAGATTCTCAACAACTGCAAAAATTATTTTTAAAAAAACTTAAAAGCTCAACTTTGTTTATCAAACAATGCATAAATTTACAGAACATAATTTTGCGGACACACTGGATGTTTTTTCAACAAACTTTTTTTTGCACTTTAACATAAATAGACTCTTATGGAAAAAAACTCTTAAAAACCAATGCGAATGAATCCCTTTAAACTCATGAATCCGTTGATTTTGGGTCTACTCTCTTAATCAATAATTTTTTGCCAATAACTGTTAAATATGCATAAAGACAAGCTTTTAATGAAATTTTAAATCTTCTCGAAGCTTTAGAAGGGGCTGGAATTACTGCAATTATTCAATTTCTTTCTCAATGTGCGAATAAAATTAAATTTGAATCAAATTAAAGTTTTTTGATTTTATTGTTTTTTTATTCATAAAGTTCATTTTTATTTTTGGTCGAACGTTTATTTTTTGTCCATTAATTTTTTCTCTCAGTACTAAAAAAAGACTGAAAAGGAATCAGCAAAAAATAAAAAACCATCGCCAAAAATGTCACGTTACTAAACTAAAGTAATAATCGAAAAAATTATTATCTTGATGGTCTTCCAGGTTTAGATGTTTTAACGATTTTTTCACATTCACCTTCTTCAATTTTCATATCACTTTTATTCATTATGGTGGATTCTTTTTAGCGAATTGACTAAAATTTGTTACTGCATTTTTGCTATGTTCACGAAGTTCACATTTGAAATATAAGTTAAAAATCACAAATATTTTATTAAACGTGCAACTTCAAAATTAAATGAACAAAAAAAAGTGTATTCTCAGTTTTTTTCGGATAATTTGACTAAAATTTAAATCTCATTCAACGCCCAATCAGTTTCGACACACAATGATATATCCCCTTATGCCCCGCCTAAATCACAGATTTACAAAAAGGTTTTTTTTATTCAAAACAATATATCAAATCATGAATCTATCAAAATACGATATTTAAAAAAAAGCAATAATCAACAATACTTTTGTTTTAAAATTTTTAAAACAAATATTTGAAAACAGAGGGACTTTTAATTTTTATATTTAAAATCGAAGGAATACATAATACATCCATAGCAATTTTGAATAATTGTGGGAAATGAA
>CABFKO010025165.1:7712-21082 GCA_901766855.1 Panagrolaimus sp. ES5 | reverse complement strand
CATAAATTGTTTATTTTTTATTTTTAATTATTTTACTTTTTTAAAATTGTTATCATTAATGAAAGAAAAGCTCAAAAATTAAAATTAGAGCCATTTTTAGTTTAATGTTCTTTTTTGCAACGACTTTCTTTTTAAGGTTGTTACGATATACACTTGATAGTTTACTTTAGCTTACCTGTTTTTGTACTTTTATTTTTTGTGATAAGTTTTCCTATTTTTTTAAAATAAATAATTTTGTAAAATAATTTAAAAAGTGTACCAAGAAAATCAGTCTATAAAAAAGTTGTAAAAAAAGAAAAAAGATTTTTAAAATGGCAAAAATTAAATTTTCTAAATTACATCAGAAGCAGCTGCCTTTTTTGGTTTTTTATATTTTTTTCAAACTAAAAAAGCATCAAAATCGAAAATAGAAAAGCAGCATGACCTTTTTCAGAAACTTTTTTAATATTATATTAGAATCTGGAAGATTTTTATACACTTCTAAATAGGTAATTAGCATAGTTAAAGCAACGGAAGTTAATATAAATAGCTTTGTTCAACAAATGTACTGAAAAAAATATAATTCAATATTTTACTTTATGAAATATTTTTACATTGATTCAAATTGAACTTATTTCAAAAGTCTTATAACTTTAACTGAAGAAGCCAAATAATTAAAAAATACTTTTAAAACAATTTCGAAATTATTCCATTTTTCACCCAGCATCAAACAAACAGCTGAGTTAACCGTTCAGGCGTAATCCTATTTTTTCTCTACTATTCTCCCAAAAGTCATTCATGTTCAAAAAAAAGTAGAAACAATTGGCTTAAAATAATTGTGCAAAAAATGAGGTCGTTTGTTGTTCATTTTTTTTTATAAAAAAAGGTTTTAAAAATGAATGAACAAAAAAAGAGAAAAAGTCTCATCGTTGTTGTTGAAAGGATGAAGGGGGGTTGGTTGGTTGCTGAACGAACATTGTCGTTGTCGCATTATTTTTGTTGTTGGCCATTGAGAATTTCCGTTATTTCTCTCTCATTTTTTTTATCTTTATATATATTTTTGTTGTTACATTTTGGGCCTGCTCTTTCTTTTTTATTCTATATTTATTATTTTTATTTTGTTTTTTGGTTTCATTTCATTTTTTTTAATGTTGCCTGTTGCCCGCTGTATTCAATTGATGCCCTTTTTATTCTCCGCTTTTTTGCCCCCTATTTTTTTCCTTCACTGTCAAAACAACCAACGTTGAAGCAGCAAAAGAAATAAAAAGCAGCTGATGATGGTAATGCTTTTTGATGATTTTTTTTCGTCAAAAAACATTGCTATTTTTGGTGGTGTTCAAAAAAACCAAAAATAATACATTTTAGATAGAAGGAACACATTTAAACAAAAATGCGAAACGGAAATATTTGTTGTTTCTGTTGCTGAAAATCGAACCGATTTCAAAAAAACAAAACAAATGTGAAACATGAAGAAAAAAGTGATAAATTATTTGAAAAATGTTTCACATTTCCTGTTATTTTTAAATTCTTTTTATGTGTCAAAAACGTTGAAATTGTCTAATTATGGTGAAAATTTATTACTCATCAAAAATAGTGGTAAGTAAAAATGTTTGTTGTTTGATATTTTGTGAAATTACATGTTTCTTCTTTTTGAATCTCTGATTGTTTTAAACTAAAGGGTTTACTTTCTTGACTTTTTTGTGTTGAATTTTTTTATTTTTTGTTTCTCACATTTTGCAACAATTATTTTTTAATGTTTTTTCGAATAACAAAACGTCATTTTTTATAACAATAAAAAATTGATATGTAATTTTTTAAACATTATCATTTTATTTAAAGCCACATTATTAATTTTATTACCTTTTTTCATTCAAAAATTTCTTTTTCTTTCCTTTTTTTTTTCGATAAACCCTTAATTTTTTTGCAATTTTCTTTTTATACTTTTATTTTAGCTTTTTTTATTCATTCATTTATTATTTTTATATTTTTATCCCATTTATTTCTTCTTCATTATTAAATATTTTAGTAGACGAATAAAATCCCGTGATAAATAGAACAAAAAAAATTATGAGAACATTTTTTTGAATAATTTTTCCCTTTTTTCCCCATCTATTTTTTTATCCCTGCTGTTTCAAAACTATGACCAAAAATGGAAAAAATGAAAAAAAAATTGTTTAGGAATGGATGGAATTGAATGAATGTGCTTCAGATTAAGTCTTGTTACTTACTTAGATAAGAACTCAAAAGAGATACAGCTAGTTGTAGAAAAATAGAAAGAGTTGTTTTTTTTATATTTTTGATATACGAAGCTGCTGTTTTTTAAAGAAGACAAAAATATGTCAAAAAATGAGATTTGTGACTTGGAGATAGATAGATATGGGGGGACAAGATGAAAAAGAGGAGGGAGGGATGAGGGGGCCGTTGACAAATGCAAATGTCTTCTGGGTGTTTTTTTTTCTTGGAAAATTTCATCATAGAAGGCTTCACAAAGATTTGTATTTTTTTGTTTAAAAACCATGAAAAGATGAAATGATCCAGATAAGCTCATTTCTTAGCATTTTAAAAAATGGTTCAAAGAAAGGCATTTAAAGCTTTGTTCTTTATGTAGTTTACTTGATTTTTGGTGTGCCAGAATCTCTATATTTTTAAAATCGAATTGATATATTCTACTCTACGAGAAAACATTTGGTATATCAATATTTTTTTCACACTTTTTAAGAAATGCGTTTTTGTAGTTTAGTTTTAATTTTCAAAAATGTTTGACTAATGTTTTTGCATAAAATTTTGTTAGCGCTTGTTTCTGCGTTTTACATTTTTTTAGAAACAAAACCTTGACCCTCAATTAGAACATTCATTTTCAAATTTTGGAAGGACATCTTTCAAAATGGGCACCAAGAAAAGCCGTTACAAAAGAAATACAATTAAATTAAATTCACGCATTTTTTACTCCAAAAAAGTAAAACTTTGTTGTGTTTTTTTGAAATTCAATTGAAAGTGTTTCGTTTTTTATTTCTTTATAAAAAGAGGCTTTCTGAAATCTATAAAAGGCATTAGTTCAAAAAAAAAAAGAATTTGAGACTCTTTGTGGCACTCCTTCTGCCCCCAAAAAATTTGTTTTTATCGTTTGCGCAAGAATTGGCTTTTTTAAAAACAGGCATCCATTCATTTCCATTTTCTCAAACTAAAACCAAAAACACAAAAATAACCCCGCTTTCTTTCTCTTTTCATTGCCATTGGGGAAAAGGGCAGCTTTTCGTAAGCTCCTCTTTTTTCTCTCATTTTAATGTCCTCTGTTTTTAGCAGTATTATTTTTCTGTTTTTCTTTTTCCTCTACCATTTTTTCATTTATCCATCTATTTTTTCTCTTTCTCTCCCCCCTTTTTTGAGTGTTTCTTTTTTGCATTCATTGATTTAACGTTTTTTTTTTCAGCTGAAAAAAGAAAGGAGAGAGAAACGACGAAGAAGAAAAAAAAGAAGTGTGGCGAGGAAAAAAAAGTAAAACAAAAAAAAGAATGAATTAAACTTTTTTTTGCCAAAAAATTATTTTTGTTTGAAGTCACGTGTTGGTTTTGGTTTGGGTTTAACATATTGATAATACGTGTTTGTTGAATTAATTAATTATGGTGGTAAATGCAAATATTATAACATCTTCAACTCCAAATTCACTAATCGTTGAAAAGCAACTAAAATGGTCTCATCGTCCTATTGAAGAATGGAGTAATCAAGATGTTCATCGATGGCTTATTGATAATGGATTTAAACATATTGCTGAAGAAATTGCTTATAATCAAAAGGTAATATATAAGATATAATAGAATAAAATGGACAAGTTTAGGAAAAATTCTTGAACCTTGTAAATCCAAAAGTGATACATTAAATATATATTTAAAAATTTCGTATTTTTAAATACAACATCAGATCGAAGGAAAAACAAATAGTTTTATTTGCTAAAAGAAAGGATATTATTTTTTTATACATTTTTTGGCAATAATCCAAAATAGATAAATTTTAAAAAAAATAGTTTTTATAAAAGCTTTTCGATTAATTTGTTCCTTTGATCTTGCTTGCATTTTAAGTTTAAGAGGATTTCAAAGTGGATTACGTAAATCCCGATATTATGTTCAAACAGACAAAAAGTAGCAGTGAAGTTAAAGCTTAACTTTTTTAAAATACATTTTCACAAAAGTGTTTTGAGTTAAATTTTTCAACCCTGCAAATTTTGGTTTTTTTATTTTTTCCGACCATTCAGTTTTTATATATTCAAATTTTTTCCAGGTCGATGGTTCTGCACTTCTTTTAATCACAGAAGATGATCTTCGTCAACCACCACTTTCTTTATCATGTTTGGGAGATATTAAAAGACTTGGAAAAGCAATTCAGCAATTAAAAACTTATGAAACAGATTTATCAATACCAAATGCATCATTACCTGCTTTAAATGCTTCCCTGGATGATGCTTTATCAAATGAAAATGAACAGTAAACTTTTAAATTTTATTGAAATGTATGAATTTAATTTTTAAATTTTAGAAATGTTGTTAGTCAACGTTCTTTGACACAATTAAGCTCCCATACTTCATCAGATGGATTAAAAACTTTCAAATTGATTACCCGTGAAGAACTAATAAAACATATTGAAAGTCCAGATACAAAAGCAAAATCTTTGATAAAGCTTGCATTAGCTTTTGTTTATTGTTCTTTATCTTTGCTGCTCACTGCTTTTACCATGGTTTTTGTCCATGATCGTGTCCCAGGCAAGTATAAATTTTTTTAAATATAAATTTAAAAATAAAATATTGTTAATTTTTTAGATATGAAAACTTATCCTCCATTACCTGATCTTGTGCTTGATAATTTACCATTAATACCGTGGGCCTTTGAAGTGTGTGAAATGATTGGAGTTGCATTAGCAATGATATGGTTTACAATATTATTTTTTCATAAAGAACGTGTAGTATTAATGAGAAGAATGTTTTCACTTGTTGGTACCGTATTCTTATTGCGCTGTGTAACAATGCTAATTACTTCATTGAGCGTGCCAGGTATTCATTTATCATGTCGAGCAAAATCTTATGGTTCATGGGATGCAAAAATGAAACAAGCTTTTCATATTTGGTCGAGGTAAGCAAAGCTTTTCAACAATGATGCAAGATTTTATATATGTCTTTATAGACTTGGAATGAGTATTCAAGGAGTTCAATCTTGCGGAGATTATATGTTTAGTGGGCATACAACTGCGATTACTCTGCTAAATCATTTTATTACTGAATGTAAGCAAGATATATTAAAATTTCGAAAATATTATAAAATTTTTAAATATTTTAGATACACCTCATTCATGGCATTTTTTGCACACTTCCACATGGATAATGAACTTTTTTGGAATTTTTTTTATCTTAGCTGGACATGAACATTACAGTATTGATGTATTTATTGCATTTTATATTTCTTCAAGAATGTTCCTCTATTACCATACATATGCATATAATTATAATAATTTAACAGCAACTGATTCAAGAATGAGATTATGGTTCCCACTTGGATGGTAAGAAATTTATTTATATTGAAAATTGAGAAATTGCTTTAACATTGAGGTTACTGTAGTTTGTAAGAACATCAATAATATTATTTTTTGAAAATAATTTTGTTTCAATAAAATAAAATCATATTTAATTTGTAACATTTTAGGTTTTTTGAATCAGGTGGAAATGGTCGAGTTGTGAATGATTTTGATCTTCCATTACCAGTAATTCGATTTAAAAGACGTCCAAAAGAAGCTCAACGTGTATCAAAAACCGAAGTTGAAATTACGAAGCCTACAGTATCGCCTCCACGACCTCAGAAAAGTCAACACAATATCAAACAACGAAAAAAATAAAAATAATGGCTTGAAAATTTTTATTTAGCTGCTCTCATTTTTTAAATTACAGTATACTTTTTTATCTTTCATTCTTTTTCGATTCGAATTTTTGCTCAAATAACTTGTATTCATAGGGTATTATTATTTTGTTATTATTACTGTTATTATTTTTCACTTGTGCCTTAGTTTTGCCTTTTTTATTGCCAGTAATATACTTTCTCATATTTCAATGTATATAATAATGCTTTTTATTGTGCCTTTTCCTTATGGTTGTGCCTTGTTTAATTGTTAGGATTTTTGTTTTCTTTCATATGGTATACTTTGTAACACAGAAATTTAAAAGAAAAGATTTTTATAATTTACTCTTGGTTTTTTTGTTTTGAAAATAACGGTTATAAAAATCCGGAGAAACATATTTGCATATTTTTCGTTAAAAATTTTTATGATTTTTATTTTTATTTCACTTTTTTTACAGAAATGTTCAGGGAAAACCAAAGTCGTAAAGCTGTTTCTTTAACGGATTTGAGGTAAAATTTTTTTGTGATAAAACAATTTTGATAGTTACGGTATTCTTTATAGAAGTGGTAGTGATCAATCCTCAGCAACGGTATCAGAAAGTGGTCAACAATCATCGTATGTTGATATGTATGATGGAATAGGACATTCATCACAGCCACAAGTAAGTGCATTCTTAATATAATATGAATGTAGTTTTTAATTCTTTTTGCTTTAATTATATATTTTTTAGAGTACAACTGTAATTAATGTTGTTGGAGGTACACCATATGATCCAAATGGTTCATGGATTTCACATCGTTCAGAAGATGATTCAGGAATAGATACTCCATCATTTCATTTTGAAAATCGTCGATTACACTTTTTATCTGGACTACGAGAAAGACGTCGAATTACATATGGTGATCGTGGGCATTCATTTAAATTACATCGTGGAAAAATTGAAAAAAAAGTACCGTACATTCTTGGACCATCAAGAAGGAAGAGTTGTAATGAAATTCATCTTCCATCAATTCATCGCGGATTAACTCGTTACACAAAAGCAATAAGAAAAGGAAATTGTATTTATGTTGGAAAAGCTGCTTCTTTGGCATTAGAAAATGGTGATTACGGTAACCGTTTTTTAAATATTTTATTATAATAAAAGCTTTAATATTTTAGATGATTTTATGTCTGTTCCATCTTCATCTTCTTCCACATCTGATTCACCCTCTTATGTTGTAACATCACCTCCGCGATGTACTCTTAGCTTTAATCCATTAACACGTCGAAGACATTCACTATATGCAAAAGTATATTCTGGTGGACATCGAATTGCTTCGGTTGCAGAAGAAGATGCTCCAAGATCTGTTGTTGAAGGATTAGATTTGAATCGTTCAGCGTCATGTGTTGAAAATGGTAATCATGCTGCTCTAGTTCCATCTGGTTCCTTGAGTGTTGACCTTTCAACACCACAATTTGAATCAACTCTTAATCGATTTAATAGTTTATGTATTACATTGAAAAGGTTTGTTTATATTAAATTTATCTTTATTAATATATTGAGTTTATACATTCATATTTTTTAAACTTGTTTGTTACAGTAATCATGTAGCTTGATAAATCTGTTTCATTTTAAATATTTTCATTTTTAGCGGTCAAATGGGTTTTCAACGTCCTGCAGAATATAATTCAACAACTGGTAAGTAATTTATTATTTTAATAAAAATTTAATAAAACACTTTCATCTTTATAGATAGCTTATGTACACAATTTTCAACGATGATGCTTCCAACATCACATTCAACTGGACATTCACCATTCTCATCACCACATCCAATTGAAAACAATATTTTATCATGGACAACTCAACCATCACAAAGTGCTCAAGATTTATTAACCCCAAATGCATCAGAACATCAACCTGCAACATTTTTTACGCCAAATACATCGACATCTTCAACATTCTTTGCAACATGTCTCCGAAATTAGAATGCTTTATTATCAATATATATTATAACTTTATTCAAGCTTTTTAAAATTCAAATATTAATAATACCGGGCCAAATATTTTGAAATAATATTTCTTCTAAGTCATACTTTTTTCTTTGTAATTTTAAGCATTTTATTTTACTCTTTTTTTGCGCTTTATTTTTTGAAATTCGCAAGGCATCATAACGTGGTCCCAGAATTACTTCTCTCAATTTTTCCTAAAACTTTTTTCCACAGTCATCTTTTCGGGTTACCATTTGACAGGAAGAAGATCTTCTTATACTGTAGTTGGTTTAAAAACTTTTATTGCTGCAAGATCTATAATTTAAGATTTTTTAAACCAATTATTTTCTTGAAATTTCTGCTTCTAATTTAAAAAATGACATTCGAATATTCATTTTTTGAAACTTATTTGAACAAAATTGTATCTAAGATTTAATATTTTTTCACTAATATACTAATATTAATCACATTTTTTGTGCGTTTTCATTTTCTCTTCGTGCTCCATTGACAATGCTTTAGGATGTCTAAGATAATCATCTTTTTTCTTCTTTAAAATGTCTCCTTTTTTAGCTTATGCTTGCCCAAATTTTTTCACATTATTTTATATTGTATGTTTTTTTAGTTCATTATTATTTTTCTCTTGTTCTTTTGTTTATATTTTTCTTTTATTATTGTTTCCTTGTTTTTTTATTGTAATTACTTTTTCGTCAGTCCTGTGGAAAGAATAGATTTATATTATTTTTGATATTACTGTGAAACATATTTGTAAAATTTACGTTTGGAATACTGTGAATATTTATTATTTTATGTTTACTTGAAGATTATAATAAAAAAAATTGAATTTTCGATCATTGTGTTGTAGTCTTCACAGCAATCTTTCAAACACTGATATTAATTGCTATAACATTGATGTCACAACAAATCAGTCGTTCTTTGATTTGTAAACTTCCTTGTTTTGTGTATAAAAAATTACAGGATAAAATCTTATTATTGATACATATGACATATAAAAAAAAATGATTTTTGAAATCTAAACTCACCACTTTCAAATTGCCAATGGGTCAAAGAGGCTGTGTAACGATTAAAGAAATTTTTTTACAGAATTTTTTTTAAAATAATTTTTTAAAGATGCAATTTTTGACCTAAAATTAAAATTAGAAATTTTTTTCATATGCAACATTTACAGAAAATTTTTCTCAGAAGATTCATTTTACATTAAATTTTATGTTAAATGTAGCCTCTAAAAGTATTGCTTCTAAAAAATATTTTCTGTAAATGTTGCATCTAAAAAAAAGTTTCTTATTTTATTTTTGGATCAAAAATTGCTTCTGAAAAGAAATGTTCTCCAAAAAATTTCAGTTTTTAATTTTCTACAAATATCGCTTTTAAAAAAAGTTTCCTGAATAAAATTTTCTGAAAAAACCGTTTTGTAAAAAAATTTCTTCGATCGTTACAACGCCGTTTATTTCCCAACCAAAAAGATCAGTGTTTATTTTTGTGCATTGCTTTTTATTGCAGTTGAAAGTGGGCCAAAAAATAAATGAAAAATAAATGCGTCAAATTTTTATATCACAGGGGGGGTCCGGATGTTTCACCACAACTTTTTTAAATCATAAAAAATAATTAAATCAATTAGAAAAAATGGTTAACCCTTAAAGGAAATCACTCATCACAGGTGACAAAAAAGGATTAAAACAATATAAAAAAGTTTTATTGATTTTTTTAAAATACGAATACATTTTGGTAGTTAAATTGGTAAGTATTTCAATATTTAAAGAAAGGAAAAAAGACATTATCCGTTTTAACAAAGAAATTCTTGATTGTTTTTCCCCCATCCGAAAAGATATTGTTAAGTGTTTATTTTTGTGCACTGCCTTCTATTGTATTAACAATAGTTTTTAAAAAATAAATCAAAAATATATGCGTAAAATTTTTTTATCTAAGATGAAAAAAACGATCGGATGTACGATATACTGTTGTTCGGTATGAAAACCCAAAATGTAAACTTTGAAAATTAAAATCTTTGTTGTATGAAAAACTTGATTTTTGGAATGCAAATCGTTTTCAAAGAATCACAAACATGCTATAAGGTTGATCCATAAGTTCGTGCGCCTGTTTGTCTGTCACGGAGAACGCGATTTTTCTTCTTTAGGCAATATGCAACACAATAAACCCTCAAATTTCATATAAATGAGGAAATGTTTGTTCCTTTTCTCCTCTCTTCTTTCTTTTACTTTTTTATATGTGTTTTTCTCTCTTTTTATTATTGTAAATAAATTATTAAACTTTATACAACTCTCACACAACTTTATACATTCTGTTACTTCGGTCATTGATCGTCGTAACATTGTCATTTAATAATTTAAAAAATATTACTTTAACAGTGCTAAGGGAAGTAATATTATTTTGAGTTTAGCCGGGTAACTGTAGGTATACGGTAGAAGATTCTATAACGAAATGAAATTTCTGATAAAAACGAGTTAAAATAATTTTCCGACCCTGAAAATGAACACATATTGCAATTATACTTACTAATACATCAGAAAACAATTAAAAACTGTTTCGAACATTTTTGAGGTGGAAACCTTGGTAAAATTAATATTTTTTTGCAAATATCTTTGTTTTGAATTCTTTCCGTCGTTTTTTGTATTCAAAGGCGATAGATTTGTCATATTTTTTAAAAATGTTTTTCTGCTTTGATGTGAACAAACTGCTCCGGTGGGAGCAAATAAAAATCGCATCTTAACTTTTTCCCAAATAATTAAAAAATTTAAGAAAAATATTTAAAATTTTGGTGTCATTTTTTGGTCTTAGGGTGACAAACGGATCAAATTTTGAAGTTTTTTTATGCTGAGTTTTTTTAGTTTAGAACACATGAAGCATCTTGTGTGAATTGTTTCTTTTTTTTGTTTTGATTTAGTAGTCACAATATTAGTTTACACAGATTATAATGATAAAAAATTAGTAAAAAAACAGTTAAAGGCCTTTTATAAACTCAAGATACTTGTGTCGAACTTCTTTAGCTTTTTCCACTATTTTCTCGTCAACGAATTTATCATTTGTTATTAATGTAGAGTTATATTTCCAGCTTTTTAACCCATCGGGCATGGTACAATGAGATGAATGAAATATTGCGTCGGACGTAAACGGATTTGGATAATACATATAATCCTTTAACTTCTCAGGATCACTTGAAATTTTGTATTGTTCCATATCGTGAAGCATAAAATCTCTTGGACTCCATTTACTTTTTGTAAGCCATATATCTCTAACCCAGGCATCGTGTGACCCTTTTGGATAAATAATGATATTGTCAAATTTAAGAGTGCCATTCATTATTGACCTTACACAGCTAACAAAGCCAGTATGACCCGCTATGGTGCCTTTATCTGAATATGTCCAAATCTTTTCACATTTTTCTTTTCTTGGATGATTTTGATAAAAACGATTTAAAAATATTTGCTAAAAAGTTTTATATTTAATTCTTTACCTTAAAATAAAAATTACATGAATTGCTGCTTGATCATTAGCTCCATATTTTGCTGTAAAGATGTCTTCATATTTCAGCCAGTCTTCAAGAAAATGAATAGAATATTCGGAATTTCTGAAATGATTGTGTTTAGGACGCGATCTGGCTGAAAATCGAAAATTCGTGGCACAAAAGAAACTGATTTGGTTTTTTAAAATTACGTCATTCTTATCTAAGTATATCATGAAATTTTTTAAACAAAAACAATCATTGGATAGCCGTTTTACCTATAGGCAAAGTTTGCGCCAAATCAATTTTTTTGAGTGAAGGCAAAATTATCGGGATGAAAATAGTTTTTATGTAAAAACACAGTGTTCGATCCTTTAAACATTATTGTAGTTGATGACAAAAAATTACCGTATTTTCGTATTATTGTGTAACTTTTTTTCAAAATTAGCCTAATATTAAGAATCAAAACAAATGCAATTTTTGAACACCTAGTTTTTTCTGCAAAAATTATTTTTAAATTGTCATTTTTTAACTTACTTAATAATAAAAGAACCTGTCATAATATCGTTATTTAATGTCCTTTCGTAAAAGGAAAGATCAAAATTTGGATTTATATAATCTTCCAGTCGATGTTTTGGGTTTATTACACCGATATCTGCATCAAAAAAGAACAAATATTTTATATCTGAATTCTGTTGTAAGATTCTCATTGGTACACAAATTCTTTGAAACCAAATCTTGAGAAAAGTAAAACACATCTCTTTTAATGTTTTTCATAAAGTACAGCACTTACATGTTTCTGTGGACAAAGCTGTTGCATTTCTGGGTTTTCGTCAATTATAATTTGTATTAATTTATATTTATATATGCTGCAATAACATGCCAAAGTATTTTGTGCTAGCTGATAGTTTTCTAATTGACTTTGTTTCTCTATCACAACAACCACAGCTGGTCTTGAATCGTCAACATTTTTAATATATTTTTCGGACGTAGAAGTTTTTGGAACAGCTATATAAAAGATTATGAGAGCAGCAATAATGAACCAAAAATAAAATTTTAAAACTGGTACTAACAATTTTTTCATTTTTAAAAAAAGATTTAACAAAATATTAAACTTAAAAGACAGAATCTTCTAAAATAAAAAAGCTAAAATCACAAAAAGTAAATTAAGCAGTTTTTGTTTACGGTTCAGTTCAGTAACATTTTTTATATTTTCATAATCTTAAAAAAAACGTTTGAAGAAATATACAAACCGCTTTAAATTAAAGACCGGAAGGCGTGGTTCAATAAATTTCGTCTCTCAAAAGTTTTTATTTTTTTTCACATTTGCTAACATTAAAATCTTATGTCTGGAGTAAAAAGACGTCTGTTTTTATACCTTGAGTAAGTTCATAGAAAATCAGGTGGTAGATATTATACTTGGGCTCCGTGAAACCATTTCATCGATTCGGTGGTTTAATATTTTTTCTGAATAATAGCGATTTAGACAAAACAGAAGTGAAATAACTTTTTTTTAAATTCCTGTACTAAGTAAATTGAGGTTGAAAATTTCAAAAATGTGTATTTTTTTTCGATATTGAAATTTTGTTGCTTTAACTGACATCAATTTTTCGATATTCGATACCCTAAAGTTATTGGTCCAAGACAAAATATTTAAAAAATCAACAAAGATATACCGATCAGGGATATGCGGAAGTAAATTTCAAAGATTTTTTTTTGTCATTTTTTTCAGATAGAAAAAGTTTTATTTTTTTACCAGAAAAATTATGTAATTCCAAGACAATTCCGATTGTTCTTCAAAAGTAAAATTTACGTTTTAGAACATGTTTCATTTTCATCTGTTTAACTTTTATAATGTTTTTGGTTATTGGTTTTGCTTCGTATAATAATCAAAAAAGTGCTTTTATAAAATCGGTAACTTTTCCATCTTATGGAAATTATTATAGCGTTGATTCTGTGGTTTCAAGCTCAAGAAATCTGGACATCGAACAAGATCACAAAAAAAGTTAGTACACGTGACGTTTGAACCTTAATCTTTTTTTTAAGCTGTGTGAATGTTAGCGGT
>CABFKO010025154.1:8217-18439 GCA_901766855.1 Panagrolaimus sp. ES5 | reverse complement strand
GAAATAAAAATTTTTATCGATCTTTAAAATTGAATGCAAAAAAATTTGTCAAAAGCTCGTAAAACAAGAATAATAACTTTTAAAAAATGTCATTAATCGGCTATTGGAAATTAATTATTATTAATAAAAATCTTACCTGTGTGCCAGTATGAACTTCTTGCACTTGTAATGCAGGTTCTCGATTTACTGGTGGCGTTGTAAATGTACCATAATTTAAGCGTTTTCGGCGATCGTGTTCACTAAGAGAATCGTAAAATCGTTCACGTAAAAATAATCGAAGTATAACAAAAAATGGTAAGCTGAGAATACTCTAAAAAGAGTAAATCAGTAATGTTTGAAATTTAAAAAAAAACAATGTCATTAATTTTTCCTTAAAATGTTGTATAAACAGATGCGCAATCTATTCATTTCGTGAAATTTCGCTCATAAAATCATTTTTAGGAGGTTTTTTAAACAAAGACAAAAACAGAGAACATCAGTGAAACAATCAAAGCATCATTTTAATAACATTTTCAAAAAAGCATATGAATAGGCGCCCGAAGAAAAATGATTAAGCATAATCAATCTTTGTGATACACTTATCAAAAATGTTTGCAAATATATAGTTAAACATAATAAAACCTTAACTTTACAAGTTTCAAAAAATTTATATTTGTAAAACCAAAGTGAAAGGAAAATTCCCCATTTTCAATTTGAATAACTTTCATTGTATGCATTTCAAAAAGCAGTAGCAACAAGTTTTGGATTAGTAACGTCAATGGACAAGGAAAGGATTGGTTTTTTTTGGCTTGATAGTAAAAGAGAGACAACGTGTGTTGATCATAGGCAAAAAATGGATGGAAAGGAATTTATTAAGTGCGCAGGGAACAAAAGAGTGAGTTTTACATGCAAAGGGAAGCAACAAAAACATTAAAATGATATACATTTTTTTGACCGGATGCGTGTGTTTTCGATATATTTTTAATACACAAATAATATTAAATTTGACAATATCACTAAACGATTGACCATTTTTGCGATCAGTCAAGGTTAAATTTATATATAATCGAACAAATTTTTAGTATCTCAAGGAAATGAATACAACACAACACTCCTTTTTTTCATTTTGAAAATGAATCACGTGTATTATTTTCCTTGTTCTATACTTTCCCATACAACAAAAAATCTATGACTTACTTTTACACCAAGTGTTAAAAATGCTGCTGTTCGAGAGCCAGCTTGTTGGAAGCCTATAATTTCCAATCCAGAATAAACTGGCAATTCTTTTCCAGCTATTAAATCGAGACTATAAACGTATTGAAATATAAGAAGAATCTGGAAAAAAATATGTTATTTAGTGATAAGTATTTTATAAAATTTTATTTTTACCTCTACATAAGCCAACATTATTGGTGAAATTCTGAAGCACCATTTCCGAGAATCACGTAATGCCCAAAGAATACATGCCAAGAAAAGGAATATTAATCCAAAAACAGAATGATAAAGTAACGCCCATGTCTAAAGAAAATGAGTTTTTTAGCAGATATTTATGTCAAATCTTACCATCATAGCAATAAGCTGAAAAACATAACTGTGATGAAGGAAAAAGAATGTAATTGCAGTTAAACCTTCGGTAGTTGTTGTTTCTTTTTCACCAGGCCCTAACAAAATATATTCGTTACAGTATCTTGATACACAAATTGAAAAACTTACGTCTAAAAATAACCGAAATCTTTTGGCGATCCAAAACGGCAGAAGTTATTCTTTGAAGTGGAACAGAATTTGGACCTTGATCAAGATCAGGAACAGAAGCCAATAACTGAAATATTTTTTAGAAATAGAAATGAAAAATTCTAACCAGATTATCCAAACAAAAGGCGTGTTAATGAATGTTAATTATATAAAAGGCAAAAAATCGCAAGTTTTGATAGAAGTAAAGCATTGGGGGGATTTGCTTTTTCACACCAAATTCAAGAAATATAAAAGAAAAACCAAAGCCAAGGATTTTACATACCCCATCAGAACGAGCATCATTATTCACATGTTTATCATCTCCTCCTCCTTCAGATGCCAATTCGTTCATCGGATAGAACTGAACAAACGTAATGAAAATAAGATAAAACCCAGGAAAATTTTGTTTAAGTTTTTGGTATATTTTTTGAAACGTGTTAACGCTTTTATGATAAATTGTAGAGAAAAATAAGGATATTAAGAATTGAAGAAAAACTTACTTCTTCATGATCAGATGAAGCATCATCTCCATCTCTATCACCAAAATTACGAATGCCAGTTCTAGTCCAATTGAATTGAGTTACAGAGCAGAAAAAATAAACCCAAAGTGCAATATAATTAACATATGCAGTCCAGTAGGAATTAAATTTAAATTGCCACCATGTTTCGCATGCTTCAGACCTTGCTAAATCCGTAAATCCAAGAAGACGTGCTACGATATGATCAGGATGTAAAAAATCTTTTGAAACTTGGATTTGATAAGTGTAAAGAATTAATAAATGCAATCCAGCATAAAATATGAGAATGAGTTTGACTCTATTGAATAATCTTCGAGTGATTGGAGTGTATAATGCATACCAAGTTAGCAAAAACAAAAACATTAAAAAATAAAAAGCATTGAGAATTGATGGCTAAAAATAAAACTAATTAAAAGTTCCCAAAAAATTTGTCTCAATACTTGAATAATTCCCATAAACAATGTGTAAAACGTTAAAAGAATATCAGACAATCTTTGAAGGGATGGTTTAAGTGCTGTAATTGTCGAAAATCCGTGACGTGATCTGGAACTAAAATGTAATTTATGAATAAACATTTTAAAGAAGAATACTCTGGCTTACCGAGTAAAATGATGACTTCCAGAGGTATGAGATTGACTGGTTTGTACGGTTTCATTCAAATCACTACTTTCATGCTTTGTTAAACAAATTACCAAAGTTGCTAATGACGAAATTAAAGCAACAATTTCGGGAAGCATAAATCTAAATCCAATAGGTTCATGACTTGGAACGCGAGTAAATCCAAGCTGTCGAAGCCAATATCTCCAGCCATCTGTTCCAGCTTTACATTCTTCAACGTAAGTTGAATCTTCTGGGGCAATCACATGTTCGACAATTTGATAAACAAGTTGACAAATTGATGTACCAAGAGCAGCCAAAACAATTAACGTGAGATATACTTTTGTTGGAGCTAAAAATCCCAAAAATTATATTTTTTGGAATCAAAGTCTTTACTTGTTAGAGGATAACTGGCTCGAATTCGAGGAAATAACGGATTGAGTAATGCCAACAAAGCATACAACAATGATAATAAACTTGGGCGTATTAATGCCGCTAAAAATTAATATATTTACAAACTTCAAAAAAGAAGTATAAACATACCAAAAATTAAACAAGCAGGGGATATAATCCTGTAAAAAGTAATTTTAATAAAAACAGCTACCATTTTTACATTCAGTTACTAAACCATCATCTACTATAGAAGAAGAAGAGAGAAAAGAGATTGATCTAAAAAGTAAAAAAAAAGTTAATTGAAAAAAGTGAAAAGGGTGAGAAAAAAACAATACAAATTTGTACAAACGTTAAACGTTAAACAGTAAAAAAAACCACCCAACGAAGTTAAAGATAGACGTGGTCACTTTGCGCCAAGTGGGTTCTTATTATTGGCGCCAAATAAAAAGCATTAAAAAATCGCAACAAAAAATTGCAAAAATGTTTTGATTTTAACTTATTAGATTTTCATCGTTAAAATGTTTTTAACGGCTTTTTTCTCTTATTTTTTTCACGATGGATGTATGAATCAACGTATGATGCAGCAAGTCATACACGCCTTTTTTCTCATTCCTATCAGTTTTAGCTTTGTTGATTTGAAAAGAAGAGCAAAAAAAGGGAAAGCGATGCAACTGCTGTCCTTTAAATATTTTTTTTCAAACAAAATCAAGTAGGCACAACATGGTTGGAGTTGTTTTATTTATACCAGCCAATTTTAATGGGTGTATATATTTTAGACAACATTTTTAAAATGAAAAAAGTTTTTAATATTAAAATAAATCATGATAAACAAAAATAAAAAAAGATTTTTGAAATTGTATTTTTTTGACAAAATGCTTTATGTTATATTTATTTCCTTTTATTTCGTAAGCCCCAACCCAAGTGTTTTTTCTTCTTCTGGTTTTTGAGCTAAAAAATATACAATTTTATAGCGGCTTGGCTTTTTTTCTGTAGCTGTTTACATATAATTGACCAAAAATGTTAAACAGTAAATAAAATGAAGTGAACGCCTTAAAAAAAAGATAGCAAAAAAAATAACAAATGTACTGCAAGAGATCAAATTCAAGGCAGTGACACTTAATTGAGATGATTTCATTTTTCGATATAAATCTGCCCTTCAAGATTAAATCATATTATTCCAGATTAACGGAAATTTGATCTTTAAATCCAAAATTTTTGTATATTGTATAATCATATTTTTTTACTGTTCCATCTTTTAAGCATAAATAAAGTAAAATTTGCTAGAAAAAATCAATTCATTGTGACGTGACAAAATGCATGAATCACATTCCTTTTTGTTTTTTTTTTGAGGCAAAAAACAAACAAAAAAATGTTTTAACCATTTTTTAACAGACCGTTTTTGGGGAAAATGAAGTAGAGGAGAGGAAATGAAAGGTAGCATGAATGTTATTTAAAACTTGACTCATTTAAGAAGAACTGAAATATAAGCAGAATAAAATATGAAATACAGAAGCGTTTACAAGAGCAGACTTCATTGCTGTAGTTTTATTTCTTAACATGACAGTTTCATACAATTTTAATGTTCAATCTTCAACGTTAGGCAATGTTCTAAAAATCCTCTTCAGATGGAAAGGTTCTGTATGGAAAGCGGTGTATTCAGAATTATTTTGCTGGATCACATTTTATATTTTTCTTAATTTGTGCTTACGTACTTGCTTTAATGATAATCAAATAGAGTAATTTTTACAACATTAATGAGTCACCAATTGTTTTGGATTTTTAGAAATTTCAAAATATTTCGGGGAGTGTTACTACAAAATTTATCAAGAATTCCATTGACATTTTTGTTGAGTTTTTTTGTAACTACAGTATTTAATCGATGGTCGGATATTTTTAAAAAGATGGGATTTATTGAAAAGTTAGTTTTCTTTTCAATAATAGTTTATTGTAAAGCTATAAAGAAGTTAAATGTGTGAAGAATTAAATTTTGTTTGTATTATTAAGAGTAAACATATACATAGAAAAAAATTTTAATAAGGCTCTTTTTGATGTTAAAATACCGTACACAAAAAATAGAAATATTTCATCATTTAACAATTCGTTTTCAGCATTGCATTAGCTGTTTCAACAGCAGTAGTGGGTGATGATAATGATACAAAACGATTAAAACAAAAATTAATTCGATATGCAGTTTTGTCACAGGCATTAGTATTTAGAGACATTTCTTTAGAAGTTAGAAATCGTTTTCCTAAAAAGAAATCCTTGGTTGCAGCAGGTTTGCTAGTCCTCAAATAGACTTTATTTTTTAAACGTTAAATTTAATGAATAGGTCTTATGACAAATGCTGAATATGCAATTTTTAAAGCTCATACATCAAAATGTAAAACAAAATATTGGATGCCATTACAATGGGTTCGTTTTTATTTAATGTTGCTGCTCATGTTGCTTGTCGTCATGAACTTTTTTTTTAAAAACTTTAATGTATTTTCCTTTAATCTAATAAATTTTATTTTTCAATAGGCAATGCGAAATATTTGGGAGGCAAAAGCAAAAGGAAAAATTTGTATTGATGTTATAGCTTGGAATTTATGTGAGGTTCGTTCAAAGTTTAAAATATTTTTTAAATTTTTATTTTTCAATGTAAAAACAAGTAGATATGCTGTTAATTTTTCTGTAATGGTTTACGGAAGCTGTTTTTAAACAATTATCACGATTGTTAATTTTTTCCCGTTTTTGCTAAATTTAAATAATAAATTTAAAAAATACTGTCCGTGATCGGGCGTAAAATAATTTTATAAAAGCTCACATATATCCTGCAATATTTTAATACATTCCTGCTTTTTCTTTTGGCTTTTTTAATTTTTTAACTTCAAAAAATCCTTTTCTTTTTTATTAAAATGAAATTTGATATTTTAGAAATATCGTGAATTTCGTACTGATTTACAGCTTCTATGCAATTATGATTATGTACCTGTTCCTTTATCATATCCCCAAATTGTTTGCCTTTGTGTCAGAGGTTATTTCTTCCTCAATGTAATTGCAAGACAAACACTTTCATCTGATTTATTTGATATTGGGCCATTTATGACATTGTTTGAATTTATTTTATTAATTGGATGGATAAAAGTTGCCGAAACGTTATTGAATCCATTTGGTTCTGACGACGATGACTATGAATGCAATTATATCCTTAACCGAAACTTTTCTATTGGATTTGAAATTGTTAATCAAACATTTGTTCCAAATTCACTTCCACTTGATGACGGTGATGATATATTTTTGCATATGCTAAATCCAACACCTTTAGATGATTTATTTGATCAAAAAAGAAAAGTTGAACCATATATTGGAAGTGTTGCAGCTGAAGTTAATAAAGGAGTTGAAGGTGATTTTCCATTTAGTACTTCGACACTTAAAAGGCGTCTAACTACATATAAATCGAATAAATCTGTAAATAAATGCTTTGAACAAAATTCAATTAGGTAAGGTAAATAATTTGTCAGACATGTTTTATAAGCAATTTTTAGACGTCCAAGTGTTGATCCTGTACATGGTAATAACAAATTTTTGCTGGGGATTTTATTTTATTTTAATACTGATTTTAGAGTTAGCTGCACATGCATTACCAGATATGCATCATAAACTCAGTGTTGTCGAAGAAGAACGCACACCAGATGTAGAAAAAAATCCAAATGGTTTGCCAAAACGTGATTGATGTGATTTGAAATCAATTATTCGATTAAAACTTTAAAGTTCTTTTGAAAAAAAATTTTGTCATTTAAAGCATAGTTGTTTTATTAAAGTTTTTAATTTGCGATAAAAGGAAGTACTGAAAAACATATCAAGTCAAAATTTTTGGTCAAAGAAAAAGTAAATAACAATCATTACAAAATAGAAGTTTTACAGTAACTCATTCTTTCTTTCCAACGGATTAAGTTCTAAAAAAAACTGCCTCAAAATTGTCGACGAATGATTCCAACATCGATAAAACATTTCTTTGTTTTTTTTTTGAAGTTTTGGGCAAACTAAAGCTTCCGCTATTTTGCTTTATTATTACGCAAATCTTTCCTCTGAATGGCAACACTGCTTTTGATATTATTAATTTTTGTTTCAACCGGAAAAAATGGCCCTGACAAAATCTTGCCGGCGTCGGCATTGTTTTTTACCTTTCATTTCGCGCAGAAAGTTTTGACAAGAAAATTGCATTTCACTCAAGCGTATGAGAATCAGCAGTGCCAAAAAGCGGAAGAAGAAAAAACGGCAACAAAACATAAACCGCTTTGTTTTTTTTTTGATGGCATAAAATTTTACCGCAAATAAGAAAGGCAAAAAAAGAGAGGTATTATGATGAGTAGGAGATGACAACAAAAGCCCTTTTTAGTCAATTTTTTTCCGTACCTGTGCCTTGGGTATACTGTCATCATCATCTTTATGATTTTTTTTCGATGAACTCATTAATCAGACATTAACTCGACTCATAAAACAACCTTGGAGTTGATCGAAAAGCTCTTATGGGCCTATGTAAAGAAAACAAAACGGTCATATAACGTGTATTTCTTTTTTTTATTTTCAGCATCGTTGATAAAGATCTCTTTTTTGAAAAATTGTCGAGAATAGAGTTAAATTAAAATCATTTTTTTTGTTATTTGTTTTTTAAAAAAATATGTGACAAAATCAATAGTAACTTCTTTTTTTTCAATATTTATTACCGTATAAAAAATCTGGTTGAGTCAATAATAGAATTTTGACAACAAAAAGTAAGACGAATTTAAAAAAGGAAAGAAATAACTATATAAAACTTTAAAAATGAAAAAAAAGTGAAATTAAAAAAGTATACAAACAAAAAAATTTTTATGTTGCGAAGTGTATTGCGAACGATCACAACGTGTACCATTTTGAGGAAGCATGTAACTTCCAATGGCTGCCACGAGACAAAAAAGAGACAAAAATTTAAGTAAAAAAATTTAAATAGAAATGCAATCACTTTATACATCAATGGCACTATCCGTTATCTTCGGACATTAGCAGCTATCTTGCTTTCGTTTTTGGTAAATTTATGAAAGATCCCTAACAAACAAAAAAGTGATAAAGAAAATAAGTTAAAAAAATACTCTAATAAAAAATGCATCTTTGGAATATTATTAATTAGGAATAATTCAAAATGAAAAAAAGGAAAGTGAAATGGGTTGAAAAGAAAAAAGGATACAATCTTTAAAAAAGGAAGATAAAGCTCAAAATCTTTTATGAAATCCATATTTAAGATAATAAAGTTATCACAGATATTGAGGTCGAATTATTAAAAAAACATCTTTGGTTACTTGCTTAACTTTGAGAAGGAAAAAAGAGGGGAGAGAGAGATTTATTGCTGAAGAAAAAATTGTGTTGTTTGATAACTTGCTGGAAATGAATAATTTGATGGAGGAATTTTAAATTCGTATTGTTGTGGTTTAATTGTATCATAAAAATGTGCAGCACTTACAGCAGCGGCAGTAAATTGATTATTTGCTTGTTGTTGCATTTCATCAGATTGATCTAATTCTGCTTCTGCTTTACTTCGTTTTCCTTTTGAATGAGCTTTACGATTTCGACTTTGAATGCCATCTTTTCTCATTGCAACTGGTCTTGCAACCTGTAAATAAAAAATTATAATAAAATTTGATGGCACTTTTCATAGGCATTAATATTAAAGTTATCCCATAAAAAAAGAACATAAATTTATATTATTCTTTCCCCTTCTTTCTCATTAAATGGAATCCAATTTGGTTGATAGTTAAAAGTTTTCGAAGCCATGATCACTTAAAACTTTTGCTCCGTTTTGTTTTTATTCAACACGATGGATGTTGACACTCAATTAACCTCGAGACTCCGAAATTTTTTGTGAGAGTCAGATACATACATGCATGATTAATTGTCGAAAATGTCAACGCGCATTTTCATGATCAGCCTTGAGAAAAGGTGTCGTAAATGAATACGGTATACGGGAAAAAGAAGAAAAAGTCAAAAAAAGTCAAAAAAAAGAGAGAGCTTTTTAAAAAGATTAATGAGTTACATACAAAATGCTTATGTATTTTTGAAGTGGAACAACTGTTTTAGCAGGAAAAAATTTTTTTTTGCGTTTAAGTTAAAATAAATTGGATTATGATTTATATGAGAAAGGTGGCACACTTGTTTGCAAAACAAAAAAACAACTTAAGCCAAAAAACATTGGATGGCAAATTTATAAGAAAAAATTGTTTTGGGTTAAATTATCTTTTGTTTGCAAACGTACTGAAATGAGTTATCTATCCCTTTATACAAATATATATTTTTGATGCCATTAAAATTTTACTTTTCAAGTAATAAAAAAAATTCCTTACATTATGTAATTTATAATAGAGTCCACAAGCATTGCATACAGGTTCACCATTTGTATTACGTCGCCATAATGTTGTATTATTTGTGTGACAATTAACGCATGTAACACCGGTACGCTTTTGAGTTGTCTAAAAAATATCTCAATTTTTATAACAAAATTATTCAAATTAAAAATTTTATTATCCTAATTTATTATACGGTATATTGCTTTTTCTTTCTTTTTTTTCAAAAGGTGCTTGTCGTAAAGTTTTTCAAAGCCGACAAAAGACTTTTACGGAATTTAATTGAAACAGAAGCAATCAAATCCCATTTGTTTTTTTTGTTAATAAAAACATCTGTCGTTATGTCATTGGCAAAGAAAGAAAGACATTTTTTTATTTTAAAATTTGAATTAAGTTTGTTTTTTTAATGCTTTTGCAAAGTATCTTTCGTCGTTTGCCATCTTTTTTTGGGTCAAACAAGCTCGTAAACGCTTTTAAACTTTTTTGGTTAAATTGATTCAACTTTTTTTTCCTCATTTATTTTTTTTTCTTCATTCCCTTCTTTTATTGTGAAAAAAGAAATGAGGTAAATGAAGAAAAGAAAAAAAAGAGTATCATTGCTTCTTTCCTTTGCCAGTCGTCACTCTCTTTTTCTCCCTCAAAAAAAAG
>CABFKO010025133.1:0-18614 GCA_901766855.1 Panagrolaimus sp. ES5 | reverse complement strand
ACTATAAAAAATTATTTTTTTAAATAAAAACAGATTACCGAAAATTGCGCGACTTTTCTTTTTCCAGCTTACTGTAATCCATTTAAATCTCCAAAATAGTTATGACTTTGTGTTTTTGTTTTAAAAATAGTCTCTGTTGAAATCCAACACCCTCAAAAAAAACAGACTACAAAAAAAAGTCAGATAATGTATAAAAATTATATGATACTTTAATACTCTCTATATTTTTAATTTTGTCATGCTTTTATTTTGGTATTTTTGAAAGAAAAAATGTATTATTCATTCAAAAATGAGACCAATAATATAAATCCAAGTCATCAGATGCATCCAGTAACAGCATCTAACATCTGACTGGACTTGGGGCTGAATTGACTAAACCCCTTTTCTTAATCATAACAAAAAAATATTTAAAAACTTCCATAAAAATTTAAAAATATGAAAGAGAGAGCGAAATTTCTCATATTTTTTTATATATATTATTTTGAAAACAAAAAATACATATATCATATCATTTTTTCGAAAACAATTGGAGGAACAGAAATATATCGTAGCAGTAATGTGTTTTACCATTTCAACATAACATTTTCGTCAATCTTTTAGCCAGTCACAGTATATATGATTCATTTTTAATAATGAGAAAAGCCTTGCTTTTTCAGATTTTCAATGTTTGATGTGTCTTTTTTTTTCTTCCCTTTATTAGCTGAATCACACAGAGAAAGACTCAACACTTTGAAAATTAAAAAATAGGCACATTTATATTTTTTGAATGAATGAATCAGTTTGAGATAGAAAGTAGAAGAAGAAGAAGGTCACTCAAATAAATGAAAAAAAAACTTCTTGGATTGGTCATTTCTTTACATTGTTAAAAAAACTGCGATGATTCATTCCTACTTTTTTCCATAAAATCCGTTATTACTTTTTTGGATGATTATTCTTTTTTGCACGAACAATCGTACTACTGCTATCATATATGATAAGATGGCTTTCTGATAACAAAACTGTTAAAACAAAAACTATGCAATGACGTTGTTTTTTTTTCGTTGCAAGAGATTATTTTTGACAGTAATTCCTTATTTTGTTAAACCACAAAAAAAAGTCGTGGATTACTGTAGGCGTTTGTTGTTTGAGTTTCTAAAAACAGAATTTGTATATTTTTTTTAAATGTTTATGATTTTTTAAATCATAAACATATATTTCCATGGAGCTTATGCAAGCTTATAATAAAAATGACATGTCAACTTTGCCACTGTCAATGACTCTGCCATTGACACAAGCCTCATTGAATATACATGAGTAATTCAGGCATTTTACAAAAAAAAAGAAGAAGAATGACACGGCTTTTTAGAAACCGGAAAAAAATAATAAAAAATAAATAACTGTTTTTGTTTTGGTTTTTCGAAAAATGCTGTTTTTTTTCATCCCATGTGAGACAGCATGTCTCATAAACTTTTGATACTTACAAATTTTTTTATCTGTTTATTGAACTTTAATCTCAAAAAACTTTTTTTTGTTTCTAAGAAATGATAAAAAAAAAGTAAAAACACTTTGAAAAATGACTAATATCCATTTTATTAGGTGACATTGCTATTTTGGCTACACGATTAATAAAATATATAGCTTTTTGAGCAGCAACAGAAACAAAAACAATCCCATTATTATATAAAAAATTAAAGATCTTTCTGTCATTCATTTTCTTTTTTGAATTTTTAAACAAAAACAATTTCTTTGCAATTCTTTTATATTTTTTATCACTTGTTTTTTTCGCCTTTCGCTGTTTTGCAAAATCACATTCAATTTTTTTTATTGAATTTTCTTTTTAAATTCCCGTTTTTCTTTCTTTCTTTTTTTCTTGAGTCATAATGGCAAAACATAAAAAAATAAAAAATTAATGGTTGGCAGTGCCGCGCGCTTTTTTTTCTATGATTACTGTTAAAAAATAAGCTTTCATAGAGCCTCCCCTTTTTTTTAAAAAGGAGTAATAATTTTCTTTCTCTCTTTCTTACTTTTGACTAAAGTATGACTCACAAAACATCACTTCAAAGCACAAAAATTGTTAACATAAAGGGAAATAAAAAGAGGGCGGAGTTTGCTTCTAACTTTCTTGAAGGAAAGGAAAAAGGAAAACGATGAATCAACAACATCCAACAGAACAGAACAGTCAGTCATATAGGAGTAACAAAACTAAAAAAAAGTATTTGTGTGTGTGCGCAAAGAAAAAGAGTTTAGTTTTGTCAAAAAGAAAGCAAAGGCATTCTGTTTTATTTTTTACTTTAAAAAGAAGTCAGTCACTTTTGTTGTCGTCTGCTTCTTCATCTGTTTCTTAGAAAATAAAAAAGTTTTTTGTGCCGTAAAATATTTGTGAATGTATTATTTTGTTTATTAACAAATAATTTCAATTCATTAAACAATATTAATTTATTTATTAATCTATTACTTTACTTACTTACGTATTAGTTCTCTCTGATATTCATATATTTTTTGTGATCTCAAAAAAAAGGATAATAAAAAAATGATTGCACAACAGCGTCGTCCTCGACCTTCATTTGATGGTGTTATGTTAAGAAGTGAGTAATATTTTAACATTTTTAATTAAGACTTTCTTTTATTACTGTAATCATTTATTTTTCTTTAGTTTTTCTTTTTTGGGATAAAAGTAATTATTACTTGTAATTTACACATGTGATTACAATTTTCACTTTTTGTTGTAGTGTCTTGGCGGGAATTCTATTATTTCTAGTTTGATAAGTTTTCTCGGTAATTTTAGAGTACATTTAAAAATGTTTTTTTGCTGTCTATTTTGTAGTATCAATGAGAGATATATGGCTTTCCAATTTAGCGAAAGAAAAAACTAGAATTAATTCCAAAAATTATTTGTGAACAAATTTGGGCGTTTTCTTTTTATCTCTTTTTGAAATTGATACAAAATCAATAGAAAAATACATTTATAATTTTAAATGACGCATTTTTCGTTATTATTATTATTACCAAAAAAAGAAACCTTTGAAAACTTTGATTTGATCAATGACAAAGCAGCAGCAGCTGAAAAATAAAACTCTACCGCAAATGACTCATATCTTTTTTTGACAGCCGTTTTTCTTTGCTGCTGCTTTTTTTTCGATTAAAAATCTGACATATATTTTTCTGCAAAAAAAAAGAATTTTTAAGATTGCGAGAAAAAAAACATTGTTTAATGACGCAAAAAGAATTTTTAAATAACCACTGTAAAGCATTTTTGATGATACATTTTTCACCTGTATTCGAAAGTTACTGTAGTTATTTAAAGAATTTATTTCATAGTTTGAAAAAAAAACTATAATACAGTAAAGGTGATACTTAAAAATAATAATCTATAAATGTTTTCTGCTCTGCTATTATTTCTTCATTCATTTTTTTGATTGTGTGTTTTAAACATCAATATTTTTGTCTCTTTTCCCCCATTCATTAAATACATAAATATTCTAAATGTTGATCAATGTTTTTTTTTTCTATTGTCAAAAACATTTGACAACAAAAACACACACACTCAAAACTCGAGGTTTTTATTTTGTTTTTGTTTAACTGCAAAAAGAAAGAGCTTAAGCTTTGAAAAAAAATATATAGACACACAGCGCAAACAATTCATGAATATTTTTTATTCTTTGTGTTAAAAAATAGAAAAACATTGCAGAAAAATAAATATATGAGATACATTTGCACTCGCGCAAATTTCAATCAATTCTTTTCTCTTTCTTTTTTCGTCCTTTATTTGGAGAAAAAAACGGATTTTATCCGTCTTCAAAACGAAAGTCAACTTTCATGACTTTCTTTTTTGGATATTTTTTCGGCTGAATTTTAGTTGCTACTTTTTCAAAGCTCCTTTTTAGCTTTTTTTAACATTACAAAATTTGAAGCTTTCGTTGTTTTTGTTTTTCAAACTTTTTTGGCAACGGCGAAGTCTTTCCACATGAAATTCGCTAGTTTTATATTGATTTTTTTCATAGACTACTATTTTCACATTTTTCGGACTACAAAAACAAATTTATTTTTCTTTTTCGCTAAAGAAATAATATTACGTACATTTAAATTTTGAACGAAAAAAATAAAAACATTTTTTCATCAAAAATAATAATAACCAACAATCTTTTTTGTAGCAAACAGTTTTTTCTAAAAATAAACAAAAACATATATAAAAAAAGTTATCATTTTATTTGTTTTTGATCTTGTGCTAAACTTTTTTCTTTTTCAATGTCTGACAAAACATATTTGTTTTTTTTTTCAAAATACATACTTTAGATTAGAAAAATTTGTCATTGAAAGAGATCAGAAAACATTTAATATTGATTTCTTCTTTTTTTCATAACTGCTTCGACTTTTTTTTTCTTTTGTTCTTTGAGACGACAAAAGATGACAAAATCATCTCTGATAAAAAATTTAATTGTGATTCATCGCTTTACTTTTTTTTGTTCGTTTATAAAAATTAATGGGGGATGTTAAAATCGAAGTGATTTCATTGATACGAAACAAAAATGAGGAAATTATTTTTTGGTGGTTTTTTGGAAGTTAATAAGAGTGAGAGAGAAAGTCATCACTTTGTGTTGTCTGTGGTGTGTGATTTGAAATGTTTAGAAATAATACCCAACAAATTGGTATATATAAGAATATAAAAGATTGTGGTTAACTTTGTCTTCGTTCTAAAACTACTATTATTCATAGAATATAATAATTGGTTGCAATAATACAATTTCTTTTTTCTTTTTCTTTCATATAGCTGTGAGCTGGGGCTGAATGCTGACTTCTCAAGCAATTAAAATTCTATTTTGCATCAGCAGCAGCAGCAAAAGCTTTTGCTTCTGCTTTTTCATTTTTTTTCAGGAAGAAGCAAGTCAGTCATTCAGCCAATGCCGCCTTTTTTTCTTCTTACGAATTTTTAATCCTTCCATCTCTTTTTTTTTCTCATATATATTTTTTTAATACGTGACTTGTAAAAGGCTTAACTTTGCTTCTTCTTCTTTTTTTTTTTTCTGCTTCATCTGAGAAAAAATGACGTTCAAGAAGTATTTTTTGAACATGAAAAAAATAACAACCACTGCTTTCATTGCTTGCTTATTAGCAAGTGCGATGATGCCCTTAGGGCATTAATTATATCTTTTCGCTCCACATGGTTTTTAAAGCTTCTTTTTTTAAATATCTTTAATTTTCTCCCTTTTTTTGAAATAATCAATAAACATTGAGAATTTTTTGAGAATTCCACGTAAAAAAAATTCAAAGTATTTACAACCTACCAGCTGACTTCCGATAATCGACAAAAAAAATGAACTAAATGCTTTGGGTACTTTTCTATTCCACCTATATTTTTCTCTCTCTCACTTTTTTTCATTCACTATCAAGTGCTTACTTTCTGTTGCTGCTGCTATGAACTACAATTTATTTCACTTTTTTTTATTTTGAGATGACTATGTTTTTTTTCTATTCTAAAAAAAATTCTCTCACATGTGCACCAACATAGAAAAAAAAAGTAGAGTTGTTAGTTGAAACAAAAATTGAGTCATTTTCTCTTTCTTTTTTTATTCTACCAAAAATAAATATTATTTCATTGATTTTACTTTTCTCCTTTTCTTATTCCACTACCACCACCATCACAGCCAAAAGCAGCAGCTTGTTTTCAGAAGCTGCCATAAAAGAAAAATAAATGAGGGGTGCCAAAAGCGGCAAAAGAAAAAAAGAAAGGGAAAAATGTTTCTTCCAAAAACATGCCTCTCTCATGCCATTATTTTTGGGTTGTGTTCCGTTTTTTGCCCAAAAATTCTTTTCTTCTTTTTTTCGGGAAACAAACAATGTTTTTGACATTCCTCAAAGCTATCTATATAAGTAGCATCCGATAATACACGCAGCAGCCTCCCAAAAGAAGAAAATTCCCTTTCTTATTGCTACAAAAAAATAGATAAATTCATACGTGTTTTTTTTCTGGCCACCACAAAAAAAACCAACAACAACGATGCTTGCTAGTTTGCTCGCTTGCTGCTGTTATTGTTGGTGATGGTTGTGGTGGTGGTGCACCAAAATGCTCTTCTCCTCCTTCTCTTCCCTCTTCTTTTTTCTTAGAAAACTGCAAAGAAAAAATATTTTAAACTCAATTTGTTTATTTCTTTTTTCTCTGTTTTTCACTCTCTTTTTTTAAAAATAACAAATTTTATAGAATTTTTTAAAAATTTTATGCATTTTATTTTATATGTATTTATTTTATATGTATTTATTTTTCAGGAAGTTTTGTTGAATTTCGACAACAATTTCCGGATTTGTGTGAAACAAACGAACCAAATTCATATCCCACAACAACTCCAACAATTGAATCTGCACCATTACAGCCAAGCAATGGTTTTGGAATTTGTAGTGTTATGAAGAATAATAATAATAATTCTTGGCAGCAACAACAGCAACAGCAAAATAATATTTTTAAATCGGGTTTATCAAATCATCATTCAGAAGTTACGGGTCCTTCAACTTCAACTTCCTCTTCTTCTTCATCAAATAATAATTTAAATAATAATAGCAATCCACCCATGACACTCTTTTTATCAACCCCAAATCGTTTATCTTTACCAAATTCATTTTCACATCCAAATTTATCCACTTCTGCATCCCCAATTATATTTCCTACAATTCCATGCAAAAAGGGACATGATGATGATGAACCATCAAATGGTCCAACACAAATATTAGATTTTTTATTTCTTGGCTCTCAGCAAGATGCCTTAAATCGTGAAGTACTTAAAGTAAGTTTTTTAATTTCAATTTTTTGATGCAATTTTCCCCTTTCAAAATTCTTTGCATTTTTAAGCTGTTAAAATACAAACGTTTTAAACCAAAATTTTTTGCTATTTTTTTAACTCAAAAAGCATTTCTTTTGTTTTAAAAAAAATGACTCATCTTTCTTTTTTTTCCAAAGCATTTATTGACGCACAAAAGATTCGAGCTGCTTTTTTTCTCCCTCTTTTTCTATCAAAAGCTGTATCAGTTCAAAAGCTGTCAATAACTATTAAAATTCTTTTCATTGACAATTTTTGAGAATTCTTGGAAAAACTTGGAAAAAAATGAGTCAGAATTGAAGATGATTTATCAGAGATAATAGTAGTAATAATTTTATCAAAGTTTAATAGAGCATAAGAATTTTTTTTCATTGTTTCGGAATTTAAAAAAAAATAGCAAAATTGAGTCCGCTTTTTTTCTTACCGTATATCCCTTATAGCTATCAATAAAATATTGAATAATGAATATGATTATATTTTTTGCTTTTTTTCAGAGAAATGGAATTACAAAGATAATAAATTTGAGTGAACCAGGTATAAAATGCGAAAGTATCCCAAATAATAAAAATTATTTTCTTCACATTCCAATTAATGATTCATATCAGGCAAAGCTGCTGCCACATTTTGATATTGCATATGAATTTCTTGGTTCGTTTTTTAAAAAATAATATTTTTTGGGATAAAATTTATTGAATTAATTTTTTAGAAAATGCAAAAAAGAATGGTGAAAAAGTTCTTGTACATTGTTTAGCTGGAATTTCTCGTTCTGCAACCCTTGCAATTGCATATATTATGAGAACAAAAAGATTTACTTCTGATGATGCATATAAATTTGTAAAAGCTTTACGGCCATCAATTAGTCCAAACTTTAATTTTATGGGGCAACTATTGGAATATGAAAAACAACTTCGTGAACGACAACTTTTATCTCCAACTTCTCGACCCCACTCATATGCTGCTGCATCTCCAGCTTCACCAAAAAGTGATGATTCTCCGATGGAAACTTCTTCAAATGATCTCTTCTTAGCTCCACCAACAGATCAAAGAATTTGTAAATCTGCTTCTGCAAATGATGTAATTTTATTGGCACCAAAGCGGGAAGGATTATTAAATGAAAATGGAAAGCGTACAATTGATTCACCACTTTCATTCCCAGAACGTCCCCGGCAGTTGATGAAAACTGTTACAAATGAATTCTTTGCAAGGCCTGGTTCAATCCCTTTAGCTCCTAGCAATACTCCCGTGAAGATTGAAACTTCTGAACTTCCTTCTCCTTCAACAGAATTTGGAAAATTAGATATTTCAAACTTTCCAAATTTTCCACATCTTCCATCCCTTCAAACTCCTGATTGTCCACAATCTGCTGGTGCTTCAATGTCACTGAGTATTGAAAATCCAATGTTTGATATGGCTTGTAGTGGTTCAACAACGGCACCCGTTTCAACCACTTCAAAGTCAAAGCTTACTTTTAATCCAACAGCAGCCCTTCGAGCACATTGTAAAGAATCAATTATTCGATGCCTTCGAAAGAATAAACCTTCCGCTTCTAAAAAGCAATCATCCCAGCCAAAGGTTATTGATCCATGCTCTTCAAGATGTATTGCATCATCTTCAACAGCACAACCGCCAAGGCGATTCTTACAACGCCGATTTTTTCAAACTTTTGGAAATCTTGCTACCGTAACTGATTTACCGGATGATGAAGTTGTAGCTGCTGCTGCTGCCACGGCTTCTGCAGATACTACAGGAGCAACATCATCACCAATTAAAATTTTGCAAAGATCTGGATCAATTAGTTCACAGCCAACGGGTTCCATTTCGCCACTTATTCGTTCAACTCCAATCGATTCTGATGAATCAACACCATATAAAAGAGATCCAGAAACAGCATCGATTGGATCTGCAAGCAGCTTGGAAATAGCTGTAAATTGAAATAATTAATATTTTGGCGATTTTATATTATTTTCTATTTTAAATATTATTAACATTTGCAATTTTTTGTTTTCATCTTTCTTTGATCAAAAAATAACCAATTTTTCACTCTTACTTTTTTGTAAACATTTTTCTTCTTTTGCGCAATTTCTTTGAAATACTTTGTTTTTAAAGTCACTTTAATTTTCTTACTTTTTCTTTGCTGATAAAAAAAATTATGAATAAACCTTAAAAAATAATTTATTGTTTTAAAGAACGAACAAAAAGCAACAAAAAAAATTACACAGTAATTTCAAAAAAAAATAACACCCGGTTTGAAAATGAAAAAAGAGAATCAAAAAGTTCACAAAAAAAGGAAAATTGTTGAAAGACTTAAAATTTTAAAAGAAAGCAAAAATACATAGTTTTACACATTATCATTTTTATTTAGACAATAAAAGAAAAGATATGGTTGATCATCACATTGAGAATCAGAATCTATTGAAGTGATAGAAACTTTTGTATCATTACATTCTATCCATTCATCTTCTACTACCGTAGTACCATTCGAAGAAGATGAAGACATATGATTTTTAACTTTTGCATAATAATGTCCACCTTTTGCATCACCTCGATGATAAATAATTCCTTCAAGTTTATATTTTGTATTTTTTATTGCAGCTATTTTTTGTTGTTTGCTGTTATTTGTTCGATGATAAATGGGTGTCGGCTGCAAATCAATCGATGGTGGTTCTAAAGGTGGGGAACAATTTTCATTTCCTAACCCTGAATCACCATCTGAATCAGGGGTTGAAGTGGTTGCTCGTGCAGCATCAATCACATCAAATGGAGAAATGAATAATCGCTTTATTGGTTTTTCTTCTGTAATAAAATATTCATCATCATCTTCTTCTTCAATATCATCTCGTTTTCGCTTTAATGATTTCAAAGAAGAAATTTCTGCAACTTCTAATGTACTCGGGACTGCAAATTCATCATTAGTTGCAGCAGCAATAAATTTAGAAATATCAAGCTCTTTTTCTAACACAATTTTTGTCGATGTTTTTACAATTCGTCTTTTCGAAGTATTAAAAGGTGAAATTGCAAGAACCAAAATTTGTGGAAGTGAAATAAATTTTGAAAGTGAAATTTTTGAACATTTTCGGTTACAGTCTTTACAAATAACTGAACATGAAACATCTTCAAGAAATCTAAATTTTAACTGATGAAAAAATATTCAAATTTTTACGGTGAAAACGAACTCAGCTAAACAATCAAGCATTGATAAATTGCCATCAGGATACGGTAGAAAAAAATTAAAACAATTTTCATAATGCATTTGCTTTTTGTTGCAATTTTCACATTTCAATAAACTTTGAATATTACCGTAAAATAATTTTGCAAAATTTTTTGAATGTCTATCTTCTAAAAAAAGTTTTCGTTGTTTTATCGGAGAATGGATTTTAAAAACTACCTTGTGATGAAATATCTTGAATTAGCCATGAAAAAACTTCTTGAACATCATGCTGCAAATGAGCAGTTGCAAGAAATTCCGGTCTACGATTTAACATTACTGTAAAAATATCACTTGGTGCAGGAATATGAGTTCGCAAGGGGTCATAAAATTTCTAAAACTCATAACTGTTTAACTTGAAGACTTCAAAATATCTCTCAACACAAACCTTAAGTAATTTTTGGAGCTCACAAAGCAGACAACTCGGAATATCACCAGAATAATTACATTTATGAAAAATAAGCCATTGAATAATTATTCGATTATGAAGAAAAAATTGTAGCAATGAATTCATGTAACAACTGTTCCCCAAACTTGCTAATCCAACTAATCCATTACTTTTAAATTGTTGCAATTTATCAGATGCAAATTTAATTGTAGGATCTTCATAATCACTATTATTATAAAATTTTGAATACTTTAACGCCCGATATTTACAGTATGATTCTGGGAAAATTTCTTTTGAACATCTTAAACAATATAAATCACCGGTATAATAATGCAAAACTAAAATTTAATTGTTGATAGTTTAAATAAATCATAAAATACTGTAATTAATACAGCATGAGAAAAATACAAGGTATTTCAAAAGCGTAAAAAAGTTTACCAAAATTTAAATTTTTGTGATCATCTTTCGCGCAATGCTTCTGCAAATGATTTTCACACACTCTCTTTTTACAATATAAACAAAAAAAATTAAATCCATATCGTCGGCAACATCTTGTACATGGATTTTTCTCCGGCTAAAACTCTAATTATTAAAAACACATGGCAAAACATTTCGATATCTTGCCCTTTGCTTTGGATCATCTGGGAAAATATAGGTATCAATTGCATCCTTTAATATTTCAGCATTAATCGTTTTTAAATGCTCACAAAAAAGCATTTTCTATATTAAATATTTGTTGTTACTGTATTGTTCAAGTCATATCCTATAACTTTGATTGTTCTAAGATTTTTTATATAAGTGTATTTAAAATTATATAGTTTGAGCCGGGATTTTTACAGCTACAGTATATATCAAAGTGATTTCAAGACAATAAAAAATTTATTAATTATTACACCGAAATAATAATGCATACAAAAAAATATAAATAATTATAATATCAATTAAAGGCAAGTAAGGAGAAAAAAGATATATCAATTAACTAAAATAATAATAAAAACAATAACAGAGAAAAAACAATAATATCACATTTTTAAAAATTAATTGTTTATAAAAAGAAAGATTTGACTGCCCCGCATTAGTTTATGGAAGTAATATTTGCTATATTTGTTTGATAGTTTTTTTTGCACACATATGAATTAATAGCCTTGTAGTCCATTATAAGTTTTTGGTTTAATATCATCTTGTTTAAGTAAAGCTGCAACGGCTTGTTTATCTTCTTCACTGAGTTCACCACGTGGAAATTCAATATCAAATGTAATGTAAAGAATACCACGAAGATTATTATCTGATATTGATGGCATACCTTCATCCTTTTTACGAATACGAGCACCAGGCCATGTTATCTGAAAACAATAACAATATGAGTTATATATGAAAGATATGGTAACAAATCAAACCTTATCTCTGATAACTTCTACAGTATGCCCATCAAGATGTGTTATCTCCGTTTTAAATCCATTTAATGCTTGTTGAAGAGAAATTGTAACATTTGTATATAAATCTAATCCTTTTCTTTCAAAGATTTTATGCTTCTCCACTCTAACATTAAATTGGAGATCACCAGGTTCACCTTCAACATGAGGCTCTCCTTCACCAACAAAATTAATTGCCAAGCCATCATCAGCACCAACTTCAATTTCAACCTTAAAAATAAAAATTATAAAAATTGCAAGATAATAAATTTTAATTTTACATTAAGAGTTTTTGTTTCAGTCACCAGCTTAACATTGGGGCATTCATCACAAACTTGTACTTGGAACATTTGAAATCTTCCTTGACCAAGTTGTTGTGTACGCATTTCATGACGGCAATTACATTTTCTTGTACCCGAAGTTTCTTTATAAACAGATTTACGACGTTTGACTTCAATAAAGTTACCATTATATACCTTAAATATACCGTATACTTAACAACTATAAAGTTGTAAAAAAAATTATTTTTACCTCTTCAAGAGAAACAAATAAATCAACATTTACATCAGCCCCACGTGGCATTTCATCATCATCTCCATGACCCCCTCCACCACCGAAAAAGTCTCCAAAAAAGCTAGAGAACGGATCATGACCTCCACCACCAAAACCTTCATGCATTTTCTTTACACCTTCTTCGCCAGATCTATCGTAAGTTTTTCGCTTCTCTGGATCACTTAAAACCTATAATATCAGATATACAGGGTAATCATATATAAATGACAATAAAATCCATACCTCATAAGCAGCGGCAAGATCTTGAAACTTTTCATTTGATTCTGGATTATCTTGATTTTTATCTGGATGTAATTCTTTTGCCAATTTTCTATATGCTTTTTTAATTTGATTCAAGTTTGCATTTTTCGGGACTCCAAGAATTTTATAGAAATCTCTTCCCGCTATTACTACCGCCAATAATTCTACAATAATTAAAAGAAGAAAAAATAATGTTCCTGAGCTTGGCTGCAGCCTCATACCTAAAAAAATCAATTATTACTATTTTGTACTTTAAAGCATCAATTTTAATAGTGAAAAATAAAAAATAAAAAATAGATAAATTGTTAAAATTGTTTTAAAAAAATAATTTAAGCTAAAATCTATGAAGCTTTTTTTCATTTTTTCCATGTATCATTACGTTGATTAAACTCTTGCCACGAAGAATATGAAAAATAAAACTCAAAAACCACGTCACAAAAATGCAGTGAAAAAGCTGGCGAAGAGTTATTGGTTGCAAAAAAAGGGGGATTCAAATTTTGAAGGACGAACAACTAACTTACCCTCTCTGTGTCTTCCTAATCAGGTCGTCAGAAACTTTCCATCTCTTTTTGTGTTTATCTATCTTTATTTTCACCAATTTCATTTACACACACAAATATATATATTTAAAAAAGTTAAAAAAAGGCGATTAAAATGCTTAAAATTTCAACAAGCATTTTTTTGCTTCCCCTATTATCTCTGCTTATTGTAGCTGAAAAAGATCATGGTTATGGAAATAGACCTCGTGGAGTTCCGCTTTCAAGTAAGTAAAATCTACAATAATTTTTTGAAAAAAAGTACACGTGGAACAATTTTGTAGAAGCTTCACTTTACAAAGAAAAAAATGAATTTGAATGTTTGGATGGTTCCAAAACAATTCCATTTGAACAAATAAATGATGATTACTGTGACTGTTTCGATGGTTCTGATGAACCCGGAACGTCAGCATGTGCCAATGGCCGATTCCATTGCATTAATTTAGGATATAAATCCATGGATGTTCCATCTTCACGTGTAAACGATTTTATTTGTGGTAAGCTCACTGATTAATTAATTTAATCAATAATCAAAAATTGTAGACTGTTGCGATGGCAGTGATGAGCAAGTTGAAATATCTGGAGTACAATGCCCAAATATTTGTTCTCAAATGGGCGCAAAAGCTCGTGAAGCTGCTGAAGAGCATAAAAAGACTGTAACAGCTGGATTTGCAAAGAGAGCTGATCTTGCAAAAGAAGGCCAAAAATTAGTTAAAGAAAAAACTGGTGGAGTTGATGAACTCCGAAAGCAACTTGAAACTCTTCAAGCAACAAAAGATGAATTTGAAAAGAAGAAAACTGCTGCCGAAGAAAAAGAAAAAGCTGCTCGAGAAGTAGAAGATAAAGTTTGGGATGAAGAACGAAATGTTAAACGAAGAAATCTTGCAACAGAACTTTTTGAAAAGCTTGATGCAAATAAAGATGGCAAAATTCGATTGGATGATTTAAAATTAATTGTTGGATTAGATCAAGATTCCAATGGTGAAGTATCAGACGATGAAGCAAAAAACTATCTTTATGGCCTTGAAGAGCTTGATTTTGAAGCATTCTTTGAAAAAGCTTTTAATCAACTCCGCCGAATTTTAAAAGAAAAAGTTGTTAAACCTGTTGAAGAGGTAATTGAAACTGTTAAAACTGAAAAACCTGAAACTGCTGAAGGTGAAGGAGAAGGTGAATCAGAAGAAGAAAATTTAGAAGATGATACTCCAATTGAAACAGAAGAAAAGCAAGGGGATGATGACGATGATCTTGATGTTCGACCACCATATTCTCCTGAAACTTTAAAAATTGTTGAAGGTTTGCTTCTTACCAAAACGGCAACAGATTCAAAATTTGCATATTTTTTTAGAAACTGCTCAAATTCGAAATGAATTTACTGAAGCTGTTCAAAAGCTATCAGAAATTGAAGCAACCATTAAAGATTCAGAATCTTTTATTGAATTTGATTATGGTCCAGATTCTGCTTGGGCTCCACTCAAAGGTCAATGCTTTGAACTTAATGAAAATCAATACACTTATAAGCTTTGTATCTTCGATAAATCATCACAAAAAGATAAAAATGGATATTCGGAAGTTTCCCTTGGACATTGGAATAGCTGGTCCGGACCAGAAAATGATAAATTTTCGGCACAAAAATATGACAAAGGTTTTTATCTTTTACTATCTTTAATTAATTATTAAGTATAGAAATATTTTTAAGGACAAAATTGTTGGAATGGCCCAGATCGTTCAACCAATGTCGTAATTAAATGTGGAGAAGAGACAAAACTTGTTGAAGCAACGGAACCATCAAAATGTGAATATCGTTTTGTTCTTCTTTCACCAGCTGCTTGTCAAGATCCAGCAAAACTTGAAGAACAACATCATTCAGAATTATAATTTTTTCAATTTCAATACAAGGTCATTAAATTATTTATTTATTATATCATATATTTAAATCTTTTTTATATTTTACATTTTTACAATAAATTTTTGTTTCACCTTGCTTAAAGAATTATAAAAATCAGTAACAATTACATATTTTTTGAATTTACATTGATTTTCTTAAAGATTTTACGGGAGCTGATCATTTCAGAAGTACCAACTTTTTCAATGATAATTCTTTTTATAGCAAGAACAAGTTCAGCATGTTCAGGATGCATTGGATTTTTTGATATTTCTTGAAACAGTTTTGTTGTGTTTTTCCAATTTCCTTTTTTGTCATTAGTTAAATTGAATTGTAAAGATCCGACACCTTAAATATATTTTATTAATTTTTTTTTGCATATGATTGTAACAATATTTAATGCTTACATGACAGTTCGATGATTATTGCCTCCATTTCAAAACATGCACCAGCATTGTCTTCCCAAATAGGAATTAGCCAAACTTCACCATATTTTTCTATTAGTTTTGCAACAGCTCTGTTATCCTTCCCATGTCCTCTTAATCTATTATTTAGATCTCCACTATATCCAACATATGAAATACAGGAAGCCTTTTCTTCATCGCTACTTTCTGGTGAAGCTGTGGTGATAACATAAGTTGAAGTTGTTTGATTTTCAAATCGATTACCAATCGGATATGCTCCTCTCCATTTATCATTGAACTTTTTTAATTCACCTTTACCTTCATCATTTTTTGGCCATGGTAAAAGAGGTTGTTCCAATTCTGATATATCAGGTTTGAATGATTTTGGATTACATTTATGTTCTTTGCTGTTCAATCTACAGTAATCTCCATTTATGTTATCAGTAATGTATTTTAACGAAATTTGAATGTTGAAATCTTTTTCACAATTACAACAAATATAAATATTGTGATGTGAATTATAGTGATATTTGTAACCAAGAGATGAATCGGTTGAAGCAAAAATAAACAATTGTCCATTTTTATGTTTACGAAAATTTGGTCTACGAACATGATAATATTCGATTAGCTTTGGATCGCATATATGTTTGCGATTTAATTCAACATATTCTTTGTCATCGTTTTTCTTTAGAGTTGCAGTAAGATAAAGCTTCTTTGACTTACAAGCATTGCATAAAAAGATGTTTTCTCTTTTCTTATAACAATATTTGTGCCCGATTTTTTCAAGTGAGTTTGTAAATGTAATTAAAGTCTTCCCATCATTGATAATTTCATAGTTTTTAATACGAATTTTTTGATCTTGAGTTGAATTGGCTTCTTTTTTTCCGTTTCAAGGTTGTAATTTTCCATATACATATTTGTATTTTTCACAAACATGGTGATTATTGCATGACAACTTTACCACTTTTTCACCATCTTTATCTTCAATTTTTGCAGAAGTTTTTTTTCTCTTTGATGTTTTATTGATATTACAACCGTTACAGTAATATACTTTATTGAGGACGCTATAATAATATGTATGGCAAAGAGTTGCATCATTTGGATCAAAAATTATAAGTGTGTCATTTCCTCCTTCTTTCTTTGATGGTTCTAATTTAAAATTTGGTTGTCGAATAATATACTAAAAATGCAATCTTTGGTATATAAAATCCCAATAATGATAAAGTTACTGACCGGAGAAGATATTAATTCCACATTTAAGCGAACTAGTTCTTTATCATATTCACGCTTTTCACAATAATGGTTATTGCGCAAAAGTTTCAAAATTTCATCACCGTTTTTATCTTCAATTTTTGCAGAAGTTGTAACTCGATTTGGTAGACAATTGCAACCATTACAATAAAAAATATTTTTTGTAGTGTTGTAATGATAAGAATAGCACAATGTTGCATAATTAGCATCAAAAATTATTAAAGTTTTCTTCGGCTGGCCATTAGAACCAGTTGAATGAATTATTTCAAATTTTATGTCGCTGGTATTCTGGAAAATGGGATACAAAAATCATTTCTGCTAAAGGAAAACAAAAAATTACCGAAGATGTTGAAATTAATTCATCGTTATCACTAAAATTGTTGCCAAAGCTTTTATAATCAACTTCATTGTTATAACCATCATGAAAATTTTCAACGTTTAATGATGTTTTATTTTGATCGTAACAGTATTTATCTTCTGAAATTTGAACTTATTTAAATTTTTTTACTATCATTAGTTACCTCTAAACAAACCATTTTTATAAAATTCATGACTTTGTTTTTGTATATCATCTTGAATGTCAAATATCCTTGACTTTTTGAGCGGCGGTTCAGTATCTAATAATATTTTTGTAATTAGAACAGACGTTAAAACTTTTTATTACCTCCATTATCGTCTGCTTCTTGCTTTATATCTACGTCTGACATTAATCTTTCCATATATAATCCTAAAAACTAGCGGCTGCTAAAAAATAAGTTTCTTTATTTAATTTTTACCAGTGATGTGTTTTATCTTTAAGCTTGCATCAATTTAAAGCTTAACATCTTTTACATTGATTAAAACATGATTATCCAATATTGCCGCTAACAAAAATAATTATTAGATTTTTAAATGATTCTTCAATAAAACAATGTAACAAAACAATTAAAAAATTGTTAATGATGAAATTTTTCATTTTTTGCTTTATAAAGCTGGTGTTCGACGATTCGAGAACGTATAAAAAGTGCTCCCTCTTTAAGTCAAATTTCGTAGAAGACGACAACATACAAAAAAGAGAGGGGAAAATTAAAGATAACGATTGTTTTTATCAATATCGATATAATTTTTGATTGAATGTAATATTTGCAGCTTTTATCAAAAATCTTAAACACTTGCATTTTAAAATAAAATAAAAAAAACTTTTTATCATTTATTTCTGAAAATAATAATCTGATACACTTTGTTTGTTGGATTAATGAAGTGCATATGCATGTTATTGTTTGATATTTTTGAGTAGTTAATGCTCTATATTTTAACGTTGTAAAAAAATAATTTTAGTTTATGTACAGGAATCTGTTTAAATTAATACAGAAAGTTGGTAAAAAATTTACTTTTTTTTGCAAAGTTGCGCGCAGCTTGCAAAAACAAAAAGCAAAATGGTGTAAAACGCGCCGTAGTGCATATGTGCACATAATGATTATTTTTTATCGAAGATTTTATAGCTTTAAGTTTAATATTAAACCCTCTTTGCTAAATTTCTTTTTTATAAAATAAGTGGATCAAATATTTAAAGACAGGGAAATAAAATTTTTTTCATCCTAATAAATACTTTGAAATTTTTGTATTGTCCAACAGATATTTTTTCTTAAACAAACCTCTGCACATTTTGGAAGTATATTTTTATTTTTTTCCTGTAAACAATATAGATTTTTTGATAGCTATTTTTTTCTTCTGGCAGTGAGAAAATTTAAAAAAACATACTCATGTAGTTACAACAACTTTTTATTTTTGATTTTCAGCTGAATTAAAGCATACGTAAAAAGTGGATAAACTGGTTTTTTTCATTTTTTAGTTTAATTTCAAAAACCATGTTCATAGGTCAAACAAATACTGACTTTTATTCTCATTTTTTTAATTTAGAGTTTTTATTAAATTGTAAATTTTTATTTTAAATTA